>SNQJ01S0035188.1:28014-52917 GCA_010110895.2 Picea sitchensis | reverse complement strand
TTGCAGTTACACAATATTTTAACACTCCCTCTTAACAAGAAAGATATTCTTTATCTTTTGACAGGTCACTGGATGTCGACATCAACTAGGTAGCAGCATCCATTGGATAACACCATCATTTGGGTAACATCATCAACTTGATAACATTATCATCTAGGCAACATCATCAACTGAGTAACATCATCAACTGGATAACATCATCAACTAGGTAACATCATTAACTAGATAACTAGAGGCATCCACTTGGTCATGTGGCATCATGATCACTGACTGGCATATTTATAAATCATCAAAAGTTTTGTTCTCTTTATCTTCGTGCAGAAGATACTCTTTCTTTCTTTCGTCTTCATGCAGAAGATACTTCTTTCTTATCTTCACACATAAAATATATTATCTTCACACAGAAGATGTCCTATGAATTTTTTTTCCATTCCTTTTATGTTCTCCCTTCTCTTGTAGTCATCTATCTCATCCATCCACTGGGGAGGAATACTACCATAGCTTCACTCCTAGTCATCCCACATGAACTAGAGAAGCTAATATGCTAACCTAGGCAAGACTAGACTCCCTTTCCATGATCCACACAGGATCATGACACAAACCTCAAGAGCCAACTAACCATTCCACATGGTTAAGGTGTGTGTTCCAGGCTACTCAATCCTTGGCCAGAGGAGAGTATATGCCCACTGTCCCTGGAATAAACATCCACATTCCTCTCTACGAGGGTGGTCACACCCCTCTCTATGAGGGTATTCTATCATGTACCTAGAGTATACAAAACTCAACAATTGGATAGAGGCGAACCTTGGAAAATTTATCATTCCCCTTCTCTACGAAGGTCTCTTCCTTCCCTATGAAGGTCTCTTCTCTTTATCCTTCTCTACGAAGGTCTACCTGTGGGATTGCTCATTTCTTATCTATGAAGGTATTTTATCTTTCTCCTTCTCTACGAAGGTCTAGCTATGGGATCTGAAAAAATATCTCGTGGTCCAAAACCTTTCTATGGTATAATACCATGCTACCCATCTGTTGGGCACCATCCATCTATTGGATATATTTCATCTTGATCAAAAAATATGGGCACCATCCATCTACTTTTCTAACTGCATCAAATCGCGATCCTTCATTTCGAGCTCGGAGACATGGCTCCCTCTTGCACCAAGCTAATAGCTTCTAATCATCATCCTTGAAGTTTTCTTCTATAATATCTTGGGTGTCTTCTTGAGTTCAAATATTTCTTTATTTCTATCTTCATATTGGATCAACCTGCTCCCTCTGCATCTATAAGAACGGTACTGGAGAAACCTGTAGTTACCTACATCTCATCCACTATATTTGAGTATCCATCTTTTTCTTCATCTTGAATATTTCTATTCTGCATCTTTAGGAGCCTCCTGCTCCTATATAAATACTGGATATTGTCTGGTCTTTACTGACTGTCACCATATCATATGTTCTTCTCGTGTTGTCTAACTTCTGCAAGTCATGACATAAGTTCTTTCTTCCCAGACTTGTAAACTTACTTACAGTATGCTTTCTTTGCCACTCTCATGAGTGATCATAAATGAAATAAATATTTTATCTCTTTCTTCATCCTCTTCTTTGATACTTCCTTCATAAGTCTACATAGACACCAAAATGAAACGAGGTTAATTAACATTCTCACCAAAAACTAACTTGTAATGATAAAGTATTAAATTAAAAAAGATACTAACAATAAACATGAATACTTATCTTTTGTTTTGTGTGGGGAGGCTCCACAGACTCCACCATTTGCTATCTTTCTTCAGAGCAATTATCTTCAACTTAAAGTACATAATCCTTAATTTCTGCTAAAGATTTATTTGAGCGAGGAGATTCATCCTCCTCTGCCACATGTGCTTGATGCTTTCTTTTCCCTTTTCCTTGAGGATAATCATAGGAAACGTGTCCCAACTTTTGATAGTTGTAGCATCTGATCTTTGAAACATCTCTCTTCTTATCTAGAACTCTTACGGAGTTAGCTTATTTATTGATCCTCCTAAAGGAACTTATTTTGTTCTTTTGAACTATAATAACTTCTTCTTTGTCAACAATTAATCTCTTCTATTGGTCTGCAATTCTAGATTCTTCGTGTGTGAAATCTGCCCATAACTTATCAAACTTGGGTAACTTGCTTCTTGCATACACTCCTTGTACAAAAAGAATCCAAAATGTTGGAAACCCATTTAGGGTTGTGGTTACAAGTTATTTTTCACTAATGACATCTCCAATAGTTGCAAGCTGATCTCTTATCTGAGAAACTCTCATAAGATAGGATGTGACAGATCCTGAGTTGTCCATCTTCATATTACGAAGCTGATTTCTTAAGGTAACATTTCGGCTAATGTCTTTTCTTTCATATAACTTACTGAGTGCTTCATACATTTTCCTTGATGTCTATAGTTCGTACATATGAGGGATCAAGTGATCCTTTACTGAATTTGACACGATTCTCTTTGCTTTCTTTTCATTCTTCTTATGCTTGGTCTTCTGATCTTCTTCAGTTGGTTCTAGTACACCCACTGTAACATGTTCTAGGAGATCATTCTCATATAGAATCATATGCAACTAATTCTTCCAAGATATGAAGTTTCTAGATCCTTCCAGCCTGTCTTCTACCCTCATGCTTGTAGCCATTATTTCTTGTAGAAGAAACCCCAACCCTCTAGGCTATAGAAATAATAAAAAAATCAAATTACTTGGATTTGAAAACTGAACTCACCAAAAGATGCGCTAGACTGAGGCGAGTATCTTGGTGTGTTTAGATTTTAGAAAATCCAACTTTTACCCCTCCAAACTTGATATGTGGATTTCTGGACTGGTGCTTCATGTTTTCTAGTACTTCTGGTTTTTTGGTAGTTCTAGTACACTGGTACACTGGTACTTCCGGTTTTCTAGTACTTTGTGAAAACTAGGGTTTCACTTTCCAGGAGATCTAGCCACTGAAAAAGTGCGCTGAGGATGCCAAAATGTTCCTTGAGGTAGGGCACACATTTCTAGATGGATTTGAGGCTGAAACCCTTCTTTAATAAAAAACCCTAATTTTCATGTACGACAACTGTGACATTTTTCTTTTTCCTGTGAAATATGATCTCTTCAGCTTAGCTCTGATACGATGTTAAAGTTTAAGCTATTATTAGGTTACCTTTCTATTTACTAGATAACAACAACATATATAGGATCACTGAGAAAAACACAATCACAAGAGTGCACAAGCATTTATCCTGGGAAACCCTCAAGGGGAAGAAAACCCAACAAAACTTCCTTAATATAGATAGCCAATACAATGCCAAGATAATGAACCAAACAACACATAAATTCCTCTCCCAAGGATGTGCCTCTCTCTCTCTTACTTCTTCTATCAACTGGTAGCTGAAGCTTCCTTGAATACTTGCGCACTAGATGAGTGAGTTGTGTGTGTGTCTAAATGAGGCATTGACCTCTGTTATTTATACAATTCTGGCACATGTGGATGTGTCTCTTCAATGGTAGGGACAACTTCTTCTTCTGGGTGGTTATAACCACCTTTAATATATTATGGGGATGACTTCTTATTTATCCTATTACAATTAGGGTTCGACCAATTTGCAAAAGGGGATTTGGTCATTTACAATACCCGACATGATCAATCCACAAAAGGGGACTGATCTAATCTATAATAAATATATTTTATCTTTATCCACAAAAGGGGATAATAATATTCTTTGCAGTTACACAATATTTTAACACATCTGATATTAAATGCATGCATGACATATAACACATAAGAAAAACTAAGGAGGATTTATTCACTTTGGATTCAAGATTATAAGACTTCAACTTTACCTTTAATTTCAATTCACTTAAGTAAAACGATCTATAATTGAACTTTTTGAAGGAGTGACATAATCAACCAATTATTGGAAACTAATCACCCCCCGGGTTTAGATCACTTGGCTAAATTTTTTTTTGATAATCATTTCCCAATTTAATTTGATATGTGGCAGAGCTATCTAAACTACAAAAAAATTATTTTTTACATGTCATATGATTTCTACAGCCACTATCCAACAACCAGAGATCATTTCTATTGTTTTATTCTTCTGTGACTTGGCATGATAAGAAAATTGATTTAGATGTTCTTTCTTCAATGTTAGTAATATTTTCTATGCCCTTATTCAGATCTTCTTTCTTCTTTATGCATTGACTTTCATAGTGACCAAATTTCTTGAAATAATAGCACTGGATCCTTGATTTGGTAGTCCACCTTGAATGATTGAAATTTTTGCCTCTCCCCCTTTGGTTCTGAGAGTATCTATGTGGTTTTTGTGAATGTTCACTCTATTCTGAATATTCTGAAGTTGACCTCTCTTGTTTTTGAGATCATCCTCCACCTCATCTACCTCTACTTCTATTCCCTAGACCTCTACCTCTGCTTATGGGGGCCTAAGACTGAAATGTGTTCTTGAAAGATTCAAAATTTCGACAGAACGCATTCTCATGAGTTAACAAATATATCATGATTTCTTCAACTGTTAGTGTTGAAAAGTATTTCGACTCTTCTATGGTGACCATGACCATATTAAAATTATCAGGAAGGAATTAGAGTATCTTCTAAACGACCTTTTAATATTGAGTTTTTTCTCCATTTGTATGCATTGTTTGATGATGCTAGTGACATGGGTCATAAAATGATCCATAGAATCCAAATCCTGCATCTAAAGAGTCTACAAAATCTTCTTGATTCTCTACAACTTTTCATTTTTTACTTTATATGTTGCTTGATATGAGGTTTCAAGAGTATCCCATGCTTGTTTGGCATGATTTGTTGCTACTACTCTGGGGAAAATATATTCCTCTAACCCTTGTTGGATGAGCCATAGGGATTTGTTTCCCTTTTACCTAAGTTCTCTGATAGTATTTCTTTGTGCATTTTCCATTTCTTTTAAATCGATCGAATCTGTTTCTTTGAACCTATTAACTACTGCTTCCCAAAAATCTTCATACCAGAGGAAATTTTTCATCTTGGTAGATCATACATCATAATTCTTTCTTGTTAAACTCAATCCTCATGATAGTTTCATACTACTGATATATGCCATGGATCTACTACTGGAATTCGACTTCTCTTTTCTTATTTAGATATTGACTTTATCTTTCTCAAAAATTCGACCAAAAAGTTTTGCTTCTGTTGAATCAGGGTCACACCTTCTCTCAGAGACGATGGAGAACAAACCCATAATTTTTTTATGTGGAAGTATCAATATGGTCATGCATTGTTCACTCTCTGAGGGTGACCTGAAAACTAGCCATGCCCTATACACTAGCTGGTCACGACCAACTCCAAAAAATCCAAATTTTTGAAACTTTTCTTCCTCAGATTTTTGCACTAGTGCTACCTTCAACGATCCTCTTCAAGTTGTGGCTTAACCAAGCTCGAAATTGTTGCGCAACCTACAAATTGATATTTTATCTTCGAAGAGTATTAATCATGCTCTTATACCATGTTCAAGTTAAATAATATGCAAGAATTTCAAAATAGGTCATACACACACTACAATGGAGTTGTTCAACTCTTCTCCATATTCATATGAAAAACTAAAATGAAAATAAATAAAACTAGATATTTATCTAGAACACTCCATATCCTCACCTACCTAATAAATTCATATCCACGTATATTATCTAGTACATTTATGATGCCTATCAACTATCAACTTTGTCAAGTAAGTGGGAGGAATTACTCCATTTAACAATATAAAGTCAATTCTTTGCAACGTGTTGTCCTAATTTTTATCCTTACACCATTAAGCATTGGATAGACACACAAAAACCTTAAACGGGTCAATGATTCACCATTTTATAAACCAACCCTGCTAATTGTTTATTGGGATATTAAGTAAATTGTGCACATAAGAATTAAGTAACTTTGAACTTGGATTAGATTTTATTGGAACATTGTGTAATCATGAGGTTAGCTATGTTCTATGGAATTGATAAATATGATGTGGAACAACATTGGTTCACGTGTTAAGAAATATTCCATATGAAGAGGATCAAAGATAAAACAACAAATATTGTGCAACTGGAAACCAAGTTCAGGGATAGAGCCTTGATGTGGTACATGAAGAACATGGCCACTACACCAATGGGACAAGTGAGGTCCCTGACATAGATCAAGAAAGATATTCTTAGGGAATTCCAGAAGCCTAAGTCAGAGTCTTAGTGTATTACAAAAATCAAGGAGATAAAGTAGAAACAAGGAGAAAATGTGTGGGATTACGACCAACTATTCAAGATTTTGTTGGATAGGTTGGAATTCTATATCCACGGCATACAACACAAAGAATGTTTCATTGTGGGTTTACTCCCCCATATTCGAGTCTTTCTTACCTAACAAAAGGTGAGGACTCAAGCAGAGGACATGGATATTGTAATATGCTTGGAAGATACATCGGGAGGGTAAGATACATAGGTAGGATTGGCACAAGTGTATTCATAATTAAATAATATGATGATGTAGTTGCAATATATGGTGAAGAAGAAAATTGTGCACGAGCACACATAGTGTAGCACATGTCGATATTAGGGAAATCGGAGGGGTGAGTGCCATGTGCTTGTCAACTATGTGGCGACGGGATTGCCAAGTCCATTTCCAACTGGTCTTCAAAGCGAATGGTGCAAGATTTGCATAAAATTGGGACATGTACCATCTCACTTCCAAAATTTGGAGAAGTACTGGGAAACACATCATAATCCATTCTATGATTTCTGTAATTCCATGGGACATGATGTCAACAACTTTCATCTACTCTAGCTAATGCAAGACAATACTCATGATGCATTTCAAGTACAAAAGAACAAAAGTGTGGCGATCATGGGAGTGTGGAAAGAGGAGGATGCCAAGGAGGTCCCAGAGGTGGATATGGAAACAATTAGGGATGAGGGGGAGGTAGGCCCCCCACTTGTTTCAATTGTGTAGATATTTTTCATGTATCAAGGTTTTGTAACAAACCACATGTGATTTGTGCATACTTTTATAGCCCCAAGAATGTCAGTGATGACTATCTCGACTTACTAAAGAACTGGGAAGAAAATAAGACGCATTGAAACATGGTGCATGCAGAGCCACATAGAAATAAGGAGGATGCAGAGGTTGATGTTTGGTGGTAACCTAGGTAGGAGAGACGACAGGAATGGACTTCAAGCATGGTGAAATATTGGGTCAAAATTCAAAGGGGAAAATCAAAAGGTCTGCGTAGCCCTCCCCCAAGCTTGAAGCTGCATAGAAAAAGCAGTTTGTGTGCAACACACAAAGGATCATCGAAGAGGAAAGGGTGCAAGAGGAGCTACATCACATGACTCGAAGGTCTCTTGAAGGGACTCATATCTGAGAGGAAGTGAAGTGTACAACACAAAGGTCACCTAAAGAGGTCTATATTCATGAAGAAGTCCAAGGCATGACATATAGGTCACTGGAAGAATATCACACCCATGAAGAGTTACAATGTGCAACACAAAGGTCATTAAAAGAAGCTCCTGTGAACAAATTGGAGAAATTCAAGGTGCATATAGAAGGGATGAAGACTAAGGAATACTTTGAAGTTATAGAAATTATGGATGACTCTAATCCATACACTGCATTTCTTGGAATTGACTAGGCCTTCGAAAACAAAACAATGTTGAATTTAAAGAAGAGCCATATTTCGTTTGAAACAGACACCTTACATGTGATTGGACCTCTACATCTCAATGAAGGGGACATATATAATGAACCAGTGGATGCAGATGCATGGATCTTTGTAATTGAAAACATTTATAATATCACTGGGGAGAGGGAATATTACATTAATCCCACTGTAGATTAAAAGTAGAGTTGGAGAAGTGTGAAGTATTATGATACTGACTCTAAAGATGGCATGGACAGGTGGCAATAGAAATGGTATGAGTTTTCAACAAGGTGATGCACGCATATCACCACCGAGCTGCGCGAGGAATATTTTGGATCATATTAGTACGATGGGTTGGATCCGATGGATGTGTTTATATCCTATATACAACACATTCCTGAACACCACTGGGTTTGAGCTCCTGATATAGTTCTCATAGGAATACCTACACGATGGTTGATCATGCATTGAGACCCTTTCCACAAATGGTAAGAAATAGACTCCATCCATGCGTGAAATATTCATACCATAAGTCAATATTCAATGGTACATGTGTTCTTGTGAATAGTGGTGGATAGCCATGCAGTGGCATGGGACATGCCACAGATACAGAAAGGCCTTGTGTGGGATACCCAAATAGAAGTATGTTCCCCCAGTTCCTCATTTTCCCAGGGGGGTGTTTACAGGAATTGCATGTGCAAAGAATGGGTTCTGCTACAACTTGTGCGACAAAAGGATGAATATATACTCGTTCAACCCCATTTATCCCCATTGATCTAGAAAATGAATCTCACAAGGATAAATAAGTAAGGGAGAGTCAGGGGACATCGTTGGGTCTAGAAGGATCTGAACCGTTCTCTCAATGTATGCAACTGATTAGTTGAATTCATATCAAGAGGCACTGTGACCCACCAAGAGCCACCATGATATGTTAACCAAGGATGGATTTATGTAGGGTTTCATAGGAGGCATGCACAGTGCTGCTGGAGAGTAAGACTTTCTCATGTAAGAAGACATCACTATCACCATCAAATTTCTATAGACTGTATACCTAAAATTAGTACAACATTCACTGAACTTCTCGGGGCTTTCAACATCCTATATGCACAACTTCCAACTACTTCAAAAAAGGGGCACAATATTCCCCCTAGTTTTAAGCTCTCTCCCATGAAGGCCCACCTATATAATCTGGATGTACATCTTTCATCTCTTCATCCACCTCTCGAACAAACAAATCCAGTAGCAACTCAATTCTAACAAAAGATTAAGTTGGCTCAAGCTGTTGTCCAAGATATCCAACGCAGGGTGGAGGAATTTTCAAGCATCATCAAATGCAGATTCACCGTATGGAATCATATCAAAAATCAACCAGAGGTATCTATAATTGAAGACATATTTCACGTAGCGGAGGTTGAGGTTGTGCAACATAAGAAATACTTATCTTCTTTGCCTCTTGGGGAGCATGCTTTGTGATGATAGAGATTGAAACAAATACAAAAGCGATCACTTCAGCCCAGTATGAACAACAAAGTATATCAAATATAATAACTTATGTGACCAATAAGGCTTTGATATTGTTCACATAGATCTCCAACGCGTAGGTTTCTTCTGACCCCATAATCAAGAAAATCAACACAATGGACCTGACAACTCCTTAGGTCGAAAAAACCAAGGCTGATGCATCTATTCAAATTACCTAGCATGTTGAGGGTTACCTTAATGAGCTCAAGCTCTAGTTGAAAGAGTTTGTGCAAGAAATGAAAACCACAGATCCATCCGTAGATATGGTTATTCCATGAGGCAGTTGGCTCAAGGACAAGCCAAGTAATAGTGGTGGGGACCTATTGGAACCCAAAGTTTTGGGTTAATATCGTGCATGCACAAAAATAGAGTTTTGTGCACTCATTCTAGTTTTTCATGTGCCCAAGCTAATGCACAAGGATTGACAAGAAGTGCATGCCATATCAAATTTTGGAAAGTTTTGTTAATGCATGTTGAATTCCATTTCTTCCAATGAGCATCAGAATCATTTTTTTTCTTGAGAAGTGGTCCCCTCTCTATGTCAGGATAAGTTGTGGGGATATTTTCACAAATTAACTCACGACTTTCAGAATTATTTTCAAAGGGATTGGTTGAGTTCGGAACATGTGGTTTCTCATTTTTCCTCCTTGATTTTGATTAATGGTTACAAGGAAAGTCAACATTTTCCAACCATATTACACTTGGATCCTCCCTTTAAATATTTTTCACTTGATTACATCAACCCCATATGTCATTGGATGAAGAAAGTTTATGTCATTACCAACCAACTTTTGACAAATATTAGGTTCATTATTCAATATCATCACCTTACCCTAAACCTAGTAAGGATAAGGAATTCATCTTGTCCTTACATTAATACCTCCTCATCTTGATACACAACCCAACATGAAATAATTATTCATGATTATGATGCTCTCATCAAATTATTAGATTGGATATATGATTTCACCTAGCCCATTTGTTGCTAGCTATCCTTGGATAGTTAATCTGTAGAAGGAGTAAGCTCCTTTGAGTAGTAGTGTAGGTTTTTGTTTGATTTGTTTCCATGAATTTGCATGTTTTTTTTCATGCATTGTTTTTTTAGTTTACTTGATGCATTTAATACTTTCATGATTAGCCTTAGAAAATTTTACTTTTTCAAAGTCATTTGATTTTCTATAGAGGTTTACAAGGGTGGTAGATTCACCCTGATCATATGTTGTTGATGCTTTGAGTGAATGTGTAGATCATAGATCTAGATGAGAATTTAGAGTTATTATACACTCTTATTATAAGAGTGTGTGTCCCTGAGTAGGAGATAGATGTTGGCCTTTCAGGGGTAACAATCCTAGAGACACATGTTGGTCATTGTGGTCTATTCCATCTTGAATGAGATCTCTTGATCATTCCATTTAGATGTAGACATTACCCTTTTTATCCTTTAGTTACATTATGATTCCACCCCCACATCACTCTTAGGTGCCTTAAACATGGAATATCAACTCTTTATAGCCTTACACCTCAAATGAAAAATGCACTTAGTACACTTTTATTTCATTATGCATGGTCATGGTATAGTATGCTTTACTTAACTTGCTTCACTATACCCTCATTTATGGGTTTGATACTTAAACATGGTGTTATAAATTCTAATTTGGTCATGAATGTGGTAAGTACATAACTGAGATCTAGTAACACTGCATAAGATTGAAGATTTTATTAATTTTCTCATTGTACCTATCGACACATTTTCCCTTCCTTTACTTAAAACATGAATTTCCCATGCGACCTCTTATAAAACTTAGTCATGTGGCTATGGGGGGTGATACATTGTCAAATATACCAGCCATTAGCTACCCACATTGTGCATATGTTAAGTTCATGCAAATGCAAGGAAACCTCTCCTGAACATTGTGGTGGTCCTAGTATTCCCATAACCTGCATTTGTTCAACTCGCATTCCCACAACCTACATTATCATATTTAGAATATTTTCTAATTTCCTTGAGGCTCATGTGGGAAGGTGACACCCAGGGTTCCTCCCATATCCCTCACTCGACATGATACTCTTTCTCTATACACCCAGACTCCATATAGCCCCACACCACATTCCACATATGACATGATTTGTGATTTTAAAGTAATCATAGCATATCCACCGCACATATCTCAAATGGAAAAATAGGTTGTTGTTAATTAATGAGGATTAATTCTCACACATTTCCCCTTGGGCGTTGTGTACACAAATTAAAGTTACAATTTAAAGAATGGCATGCACCAAGTGTACGATGGGGGGAATTTGAATAGTGGATTGACCCCTAGTTTATGATTAGTATGACACCTATCATATGGAAAATATAATCTATACATGAAATCCTCACACTTACCTAAACATATTGAAGGAAAATATGGTGAACAATAAAATGAGAGAACCTTTCTTTTGAGATATGGTGAATTCATTGGCCAGAGAAAACAAGGAGTTTCAATGGTCTATTTAGTATAAGTAGTATTCTGATGTTTCTCCTGATGACAAACTTAAAATAAAAATCTAGACTTCAAGGATAACTAAATTTGGTTGTGTACCTAAATTTTTTTATTTTAGAGAACTAGTAGCATGGTGGACCCATAGATTTGATTCTAAGAACTGATTAATTAAGGCAAAGAATAGTGGAATAATTCCTATCCTTTTGACACCCAATACATTTACAGGTATTTTGTGACTCCGAGAATTGAACAAGGTTCTCAATATTTGCAAGGAAAACACCTTCTTGGATGCTCAGGGTGGTTGTGTGAATATAATCATAGATTTTTTGTTCCAACATCGATTTTAACCCTCGATCCCCAACGATATTAGTATATTAATGGTGTATCATCCATATAAAGATTCTCTCTAGATTTTTGCATGACTAGTTGGCCAAGATTCAATGAATTACATTCCTAGGTATGTCTTATATGTCCTCCACTACTTGGTACAACTAGGTATCATTTTCAATTGGGCCCAAATTATTTCAAATGAGACTTCCCACAATTTTTAAAACTACATTCATACTAAGAGTTTCTACACGACCTCTTAATTGGCCCTTTCTTTAATTTACTGTAATACATTCAAGAGCATGCCCCCGAGGGGTAATGTCGATGTTGACAAAGATCCTACTCAATTTTGGTACCTCACATTATGGAAGCATAAGGAATCGTTTCATTTTTACCAAATACAAGATTCCTTTTTAAAGGAAAGTAGAAGTATACTTATCAGAACTGAGCCTTCTAGGGTGACAAGATAAGCCATGGAATTTCTCATGTGCATTGGAGGAACAATTTATATACATATTTTTTTTTGGTTTTCAAGGGAAACACATTTTTGTTCCCTATTTTTTCTGTGAGAGGTTATTTTTTATGAATTGTGTAGATAGTATAGGACATGGTCCTTATTCTTTGAGAAGAAGAGGAAATGGTAATTTATTCCTATTCCCTTCAATATTTTCGATA
This sequence comes from Picea sitchensis, assembly GCA_010110895.2. NCBI lineage: Eukaryota > Viridiplantae > Streptophyta > Pinopsida > Pinales > Pinaceae > Picea > Picea sitchensis. Next base: position 40,241 of record SNQJ01S0035188.1, on the reverse strand, counting down.
TTTCTGAAAAGAGTTCATCAATCCTAACTGAGATGGTAGGGTTCTTTGAACCTTTTAACATGAAAGAAGATGAAGGTCATAGTGATTTTGATCTTGAAGGAATTTTAACCAATCATATCATTTCAATTGGCTAAGCCTCAATTTTAAATCATGTGGAAGAAATTACAAAAGGAGGCGATGACAATGAGGATGCTCATGTCAAATCCAAGGTGATGGCCACCCTGAGAAAAATTTCTCCCAAAAAGAAGAAGAAAATCGTGCGCAATGATTCACATACAAGGGAAAGTTCAATTGTTGGTGGAATAGAGATTCCTCTCCCTGAAGAAAAAAAGTTGGTGAATCATAAAAAAGGGGAAGATCCACAACTCATGGTGAAGGCGATGTATTTCATCAACTCCATACGAGTTCCTCTTTGGGCCACAAGAATTAGTAAATTAATGTTTTCGGAAGAGAAATTAATGAAGGATGTGTGGGTGATGAAGACAGTGGGGATAACCCTTGATATTAGTTTGATATCACACATTCCATTACCCTTGTTCCCAAAAGGAAGAGAAACCCATATGGAGGAAATTCTCAAGACCCCAAGGGTTTGGAAATGAAAGAAATAGACATGGAAGTCAACAAAGTCAGTGATGTGCTTGCATGGGATGCAATACAAATAAAAAAAAAATAAGTTTATAGTAAAGGAGTTGGCTTGAGAGGGGCCAATAATTTTTGAATAAGAGTTTTTGACTCTTCACCATGACAAGTATGATAAGAAGTCCAAAAAATTACAGATTGAAAGGGTCAACCTAAAGAATAAAAGAGAAATAAGGAAATAAATTTATGAAATCGAAGTTAAGGATCTAAGGCCCTTAGGGGTCCTTAGGTTTCATCATTCCATCGATGAGACATTAGTCCACTCAATAACAAATCAGCAATTATAAAATGCTAGATTCAAGAAGCAGATAAGGGAGCTCGAAGCTTCCCTTACCCCACAGCCCTTATTTGTTGATCCCATATCTATAATAGTCCCAAATGAGTTTTGTTAACAAGTGACTGAATCAAGTTCTAAGGTCACCATGGCTGCTAAGTTGATGATGGGTGTCAAGAAATATGTCACTTAAAGCATCAACAAAAGTCTTGGATTAATCATCGAAGCTCTGGAGATTTCCATAGAAGCATGTGTCATGACTTGGAGAGTTTGTTCACTTAAATAATTCTTGCAAAAGGATTTGCAAATGATAAGGATTTTTATAAAAATTTTGTAAGTAATTTCACTCAAGTGATATCAAGTATAGATGATATTACGAGACGAAAATATGATCTTCCCTCTAAAAATAGGTTAAATAAACTACAAGCTAGTTGGCTTGGAAAAATATTTACTCTTCGACAATTGAGCGCTACCCATGATGATCTTGAAGAAAGGAAGTCTTCATTGTTTCCATGGGTAATGGATATCATCAAGGATATTTAAGGCCCACCTTTGATAAGATATTCCATATTGTTGATATGATATCAAATCCAGGATGAGTTAGGTATACTAAGAGATGCATGGGGAACATAGTTCGATGATCTCACAAATTTTCATGAAGATGAGATCTGATGTTGGTTGGTTAGATTCATGAATGAGAATGAATACCAATCATCCTTGGCACAGTAAAAACATGAAACATTGAAGGCTATTTAAGATGAATTGTTCATGGTCAGAGTGAAACAAGATACAACTATAGTGTAATTACACAAGTATATTCAACAATGGATAAAAGGTGCATTGGAAACGATAACCAACCCACTTTCATCTTGAATATTCAAGAAATAGTTATGACAGTTTAGACCAAAAATGTTGCTAATTATTTAAGGAGAAAGAAAAGAAAGAGAACAATAGACCACCATCCTTAGTTCCATTTTTGTGGGTAAAATCCTTTTTTAAATCTTTCCCTATTGTCCCCTTCTTGCTCAATCTACAATCATCCAATGTTGTTATCCAAATGTTACTATTTATGTCTCAATTTATGAATGCTTTCTTGTATATTATAAGTTACTTGTCCTCTATGTATGTTCCATGGGAGCCCCATCCCAGTCCATCAACACGAATGGATTTCCTATTTTTCATTTAAGTATCACAAGTATTATGTAATGTCGACTTAGCATACATTTTATTTGATCTTGAAGAGTCAATTTATAATTATTATTTAAAATACATAGAGAGCCAGTTGGGAGCTCATAACCTTTGTGGTTTATGAATTTTATGTGAGAATGAAATATTGAGAATGAGTTTCCTTTTCATATACATAATATGAATGCCAAAAAATCATTTAAATTTCTATGTAAAAGAGTCATCATTGCTACCCTACATTTTGTTTGTATTGTTCAAAATTCTTGTTTTCTCTTGCTATGAAATGGAAAATGGTTATGGTGGATAATAGTAATTTTTTTTACATTCCTTATGATTGAAATTTTTTACCTTAATGTTTTCTTTTCCTGTTCAACTCACGGGTATTAATGTTTGTGAATGAAAATCCTAAATTTTTAGAAATCTTGATATAATTGTTATTTGAGTGAAAATAGAGGAGTACAACCTCTATAAAAATGAAGAGGGTATCTCTAATTTCCACAATAATTCCTTATGAGGTTATCCCTTGTCCTCGATAGGAAAATATATCAATAGTACCATGGTGGACATAATTATCCTTTAGAAGTATTGTGAACTTCTACTACTAGTGCTTTGGTTAGGGTAGCATCTTTCACATCCTAAACATACATGACACTTTCTATTTTTCCCTTTCATTTCCATATTGCCAATGGTTAACTTTTCAAATTTAAGTCAGAAAGGTCTAGCTCAAGAAAGTCTAAGTCAATTAAGCCAAAAAGGATAGAGGTCAATGCTCCTAGTCGGATTCTTGTGTATGAATATCTAAAGGAAAATGGACTTGAAGAAATGAAACAAAGACATAAAATAAAGAAATAAAAAGGAAAAGAAAGTGGTAGTATGAGACAATGTCAATGAATTAGTAACTCAAAGATAAATCTCTCTCTTAAAGGCTTCTATACTAAATATTAGCTCATAAAATCTAGGCAAACAAGTTTAAATACCTATACATCATCATACATGACTTTGAGGGTCACTTCATGAGACTTTTTCCATTTTCCCTTCAAAAATTTATTCACCATATCAACTACCATAATTTAGTGAATTTGGAAATACTTTTTATCTTAGGATTTGTCACATGTATAAACACTAAGGTTTTCCTCCCAAGAAAAAACATAGGAAAATTCTAAAAACAAACTTATATTATGTTGTTTCTAGAAGAAATCACTATGTATGCACCACCTAATGACTTGTAATGGGGTTACATGAAAAACTACAAGTGGACATCATGCACTGGGATATGTGTAAATGCAATTGGAGTAGCAACTATGCCTTGGGATTTGCAACATTGTGTTGGGATCCATGACACCACCTTTCAATTTGTGTACTACATATTTCTTTGGAATCCATGACAATGCATGAGACGATGATAGGGACTCTAAATCATCATATAGTGATCCAGGAGCATCGCCATCAAAGACATAGAGGCCGAGAGAGGAGGAAGAATTTGACACCTCAGTGTACACAAATTTCAAATCAACATTTAACAGAAGCAGAGTTAGTTGTTGAGATATTTTGGAAATATCGTTTTTAAATACTTTGTTTGTAAAATCAGGTCACCACCTGAGAATGGAAATATGTTGTAAATTCTTACATGAATGTAAGGTGTTATAGATGTAGAGTGTCATCTCTTATCTGATAATAACTCATATTTATTGTAATAGGACTAAGTAGGTAACCGCTAGAACGACGATGGGATAGAATTCAGATAGGGCAGAGAAAATCTTGAGAAGCCACTCCTTAGACAAGTTTTATGTATTATGTTGTAAGAAAAAATAGAGTGTAAGGATAGAGGATGAGAAGTTAGAGGTAGCAATTAGACATAGAGAGTCTGGAGACAATGAAGAACTGTGTTATTTATGTAAATACTTCATGAATGAATAGAACATACATAAATTGTCCTAAAATATTGGACAATGTTCATTTCAGTGTGTATTTGAATGAATGATATGTTTTATGTGTGTTTATTTAACTATTATTATGTATGTTGTTCATAGTTGAGTATATGGACTTATGACGTGTTAATTAACTTTCAATTGTTTCTCTTTTGAGAGCTCGGATGCAAGGAGTGCATATTTTTCGCAAGGTGTCTGTTGACAGAGTCATGATTTGACTCAGGGAAGCTCAGGAAGGATAACAAGAACTTTAGACAAAGTGGTGCAATGAGTTCATATGGTAAAGAATCAACTAAGTTTGAAAGTGATTTTGACTGCGAAGTGCAAGGAGCACGTAACGAGATTTCTTTCAAAGAAATTTCTAAGTCCGAAGTTACAAAATCCGAATTCCATCTGGACTGTAGATCCAGAGGAGGATATGAGTCAGTGTATCATTCATTTAAGAGAAGAAGCTATCTGGTAGAAAGGGTTAGTGCAACATCAAAATTTACTGAAGTCCAAAGAGTAGAGGGAATCTTGATCGTTGGGTTAAGAGGAAACATGGTGGAAGATTAGTTACCTCGAAAGAGGAGCACTTTAGAAGGAAAGCTTCATGAGAAGTGGTGTGAAGTGCGAACTACCAAAGTTATGAAGTGCTGAAATAGATCTAGGCCATTCGTCTCAGAGGAAACATGTCGGCAGATCTGATACTTCAAAGGAAAGGAACTTCAAAGGAAATTCACAAAGAAGAAGAAATAACTCTCAAAGCCCAAAGAGTCAGAGTTCATTGTGACCATTGAGTTGCAACAAACATGTATTGAAATATTTGGAGATCCGGAAGTTGGATACCTCGGAAGAATGGAGAGGAGAGGTTGTTGACCAAAATTCACCCAAAGTTCCAAAAGAGAGAGAAGAACAAATATGGACCATAAGATCCAGGAAATACATGTGACAGAGATTTGTGTAGTCCAGAGAAGAGAACTCCGGAGGAAATCAAGAGTGGTGAAATCAAAACTCCTAAAGCCCGAATTGCCGAAGTAAATCGTGATTGTTGATATGAGTAAAACACGTTTCAATAGATTGTGGACTTTGGAGAAGAGAGAAAGGAGAAATAAGAGTGTTGATCGGAAGTCGTCTGAAGTGCCAAAGAGGTAAGAAGCTAAAACATTTAGTCATTGATGGCATAGACACGTGGTATCATCTCCGTCACTTTAGGGAGAGAGAAATTTGAGAGAAAACGAGGGGTAAATTCCCGAAGGACAAAAGTCCCAAAGTTTCAAAGTACATCCGAAACCATCTGTTGGAAAGGGGTGCATGGTGCTTGATATAGAACTTCGGGTATGGATCATTTCGGGAAGAAAAGGCTTGGAGAATTCGAAACTTCTGAACATCGAAGTCCTGAAGTAGATCACAGTTGTTGGCTGTGAGAGGAGTGTGAACCATATATCTAGTTTGTGTGTGTTCATGAGTTCAGAGTTCAATGGATTTGGGGTCAGGTTTGTCAATAACGCTCGAAGCCTAAAGTCTCTAAGTGAGGAAGGGTGGAAGTTTAAGCCCACGCTTTTCAATCAAGGTCACGTGGAGAACCCTGCGGGTGTTCTGAAATTCTTGAAAAGGATATTTCGTGCCTGAAGTTTAGGACTTTGACCTATGGGAGAAATTGTGAATGTTTAGCATGAACATGTGAGCTAATTCAACTCCCAAAGTCAATCGATCCTTGATCGGGAGGTCACGCAGCGCTGAGAGTGTAGGGGGTCTAGACCAAGTGGTATTAGAGCCTAATTTTTCTCTGCAGATTGTAGGCAAAGGTGAGAAGGTGAAAGAGTTATGTTTGATAGCATCAAGTCAGAGAAAGGGAAAATTAAAGCAGTGGAATCATGCCACCTAGAAGGTGCAGAGTGAATCCAGAAATGGAAGAAGAAATGAGGTGACTCAGAATGAGATTGGATTTAATGGAAACAACACAAAAGAGAGCACCAGATGTTGGTGATGTCAATGAACCTGAAAGTAAAGAGGTATAAGAAGGAGTTGTAGAAGGAGAACCTACTGAAGAATGACTGCTAAGAAATGTTTTGAGAATAGGAGCTAGAGAAAAAATAGAAGTCTCAATTTATGAAGGCAATTTGGAAGTTGAAGAATTGTTAGTTTGGGTATGTGCGATGGATAAATACTTTGATTATGAAGAAACTAAAGAAGAAAAGAATGTTAAGCATGCAATAACCAGGTTGAAAGGTCATGCATCGTTATGGTGGGATGAACTACAAGTTGATCGCAGATGCAAAGGTAAACAAAATATAAAAAGTTAGGAAAGGATGGTAGCTAAGTTGAAAGCGAAATTTATCCCTAAAGACTATCAAATAAATCTTTTCAGAAAGTTGCAGAACCTGAGACACAAAATCTTATCATTGAAAGAGTACACTGAATAATTCTATAAATTGAATATTAGGGTTGGACAGAAGGAAAATGATGATGAATAAAAAAACAAGTACATAAATGGGTTGAAATATGAGTTAAAATAAGAGATCAACTTGATGTTTTTTGGCACAATCGAGGATGCTTATCGAGTAGCCTTGAAAGCTGAAGAGAAGTTGGCTAGAAAACAAAGCCAGCGAAACAGGGGAGGAAATTCAAGAAGACTCAAGGGAACCGCTCGAGAGAAGTTACAAAAGACAAACCAAGAGGCTGGAAAGCATCATAATCACCATGAAAAAGGGGGAAGTTATAAAAAAGGACAACATGGAGAAATAAAATATTTTCCTCGAGGAAGAGGAACAGACAGAGGAGGTGAAATTAGATGTTCTTCCTGTGGAAATACAATACACATGTTTTGGGAATTCCCCGAGAAGAAGAAAGGTAATGGAGGAGGGGAAGCACACATTTCTGAGGCTCAGAAGAATGTGGAAGAAAAAGATGCAGAAGGAGGAAGGAACCTGATGATGAGGAAAATTCTTCTAAAACCAGAGAAGGAGGAAGAATAACCAGTTCAACAAACAAATTTGTTTAAGACTACTTGGAAGACAAAGGACAAAGTTTGCAAGATGATCATAGACAGTGGGAGTATTGATAATCTGGTATCCACGGAGATGTGGAGAAACTGGAGTTGGATACAACTGCACACCCAAATATGTACAAGGTATGATGGTTGCAGAAAGGAAATCAAGTAATGATAAGTCAACAATGCAAAGTTGAATTTAAAATAGGAGGCTATAGGGATGAGATTTTATGTGATGTAATTCCTATGGATGTTTGTCATATTTTGTTGGGGAGACCATGGCAATTTGATAGAAATTTCATTCATGATGGGAAAAAAAATACTTACACCCTACAAAAGAATGGTAGAACACACATGTTGTTGTCAATAGAAGACAAGGAGCCAAAAAGGAGGCTAGTTTGAGTATAATTCTCATGAGTGGGAAGGAAATTTTGAATGAGGTCAAGAAGGAACAAGAAATGCAATTTGTTGTAGTTAGGAATCCAAGCATTGTCCTTACAAATACTTCTATGGATGAATTACCTGATGAAACACATGAACTGTTAGAAAGTTCTTCTAACATAGTAGTGGATGAGTTTCCACACTAATTGCCACCCATTAGGAGTATCAACCATCACATTGAACTTATTCTAGGAGCCAGTTTTCCAAACAAAGCAGCATATAGGTTGACACCTCGAGAGAATGAAGAATTCAAGAGTCAAGTCTAGGAGTTGTTGGATAATGGTTTAGTCAGGGAAAGCCTAATCCCATGCGCAATACCAACTATGTTGAGTCCAAAGAAGGATGGAGGATGGAGAATTTGTACAGATTCTCGAGGCATAAAAAATATCACCATCAGGTATAGATTCCCTTTGCCAAGAATGGATGATTTTATGGATTGTTTGAGTGGAGAAAGCTATTTTTAAAAAATAGACATGAAGAGTGGATATCATCATATAAGAATGAGAGAGGGAGATGAACGAAAGACATCATTCAAGACAAATAAAGGGTTGTTTGAATGGCTACTCATGCAATTTGGGTTGAAAAATGCCCCAAGCACATTTATGAGGTTGATGAATGAAATGTTGAAAGACTTCATAGGTAAATTTTTCATTGTATATTTGGATGATATAATAATCTTCCATAAGACAGAGGAAGAACATTTAAAACATGTGACATTAGTGATGAGGAGGTTGCAGCAAGAAAAGTTGTTGATAAATTTGAATAAATGTTCTTTCATGAGGACATAACTCATATACATGGGTTTTGTGATCTCTTCAAATGAATTGAAGATGGATCTAGAGAAGGTGAGAGCAATCAAATAAGGGCCATCTCCTAGAAGCATATTTGAAGTGAGAAGTTTTCATGTTTAGCAAGTTTTTATAAGAAATTTATTAGAAATTTCAGTGGTATATGTACATCGATACTAGATACTATGAAGAAGAAACACAAGTCTTTTAATTGGACAGAGGAGGCTGAGAAAAAATTTGAAGTGTTGAAGGAGAAGATCAAAGGACAACCATTCAGGTCTTACCATATTTTGGGAAAACATTTCAGGTAAGATACGATGCAAGTGGAGTAGCTATTGGAGTAGTCCTGAGTCAAGATAATAAGTCGGTTGATTATTTCAGTGAGAAACTAAATGAAACCAAGAAAAACTATTCCACATATGACAAAGAGTTTTATGAATTTATTCAATATTTGAAGAAGTGTAGACACTATCTAATTCCAAAGGATTTTGTCTTGTATAATGATAATCAATCTTTACAATTTATTACTAGACAAGAAAAGTTGAATCAGAGGCATGCTAAGTGGGTAGAATTCATGCATAATTTTATTTTTGTCATTAAACATATTTCTGGAAGTGATAACAAAGTTGCAGATGCTTTGAGCAGAAGGAGTTTGATTATACAGGAATTCGGAGTGAATACCTTAGGGTTTGAACACCTTAAGGAGATGTACCAACAAGATCTAGATTTTAAGGAGGCTTATGAGGCATGTGAGAATCCTTTATTGTGGGACAAAAAACCATGGACATAATGTTTAATCTAGGATGGATTATTTTTCAAAGGAAGCCAATTGTGCATACCAAGATGCTCGATGAGAGATAATCTACTGAAAGAAAAACATAGTGGGGGTCTAGCCAAACATTTCGTCCATGACAAAACATTTTCACAACTAAACAGTTCATACTATTGGCATATGTGAAGAATTTTTTCAACACATGCATAATTTTCCAGTATGCGAAAGGGAGACAATAGAACACTGGTTTGTATTAGTCATTGCCTATTCCAAAAAGGCCTTGGGATGCAATTCTTATGGATTTTGTATTGGGATTACCTAGAAATCAGAAGGGAAGTGATTAAATATTTGTTGTGGTAGAGATATTTTCCAAGATGGCACATCTCATACAATGTCAAAAAACAAGCGATGCTACACACATAGCCAATTTGTTTTTTAGGGAAGTTGTAAGACTATATGGGTTGCCCAGGAGCATAGTCTCAAATAGAGACACAAAGTTTGTAGGACACTTTTGGAGAACTCTATGGAAGAGGTTGGGGAAAAATGTGTTCTTCAGTTCAACATATCTCCCTCAGACAGATGGACATATTGAAGTGGTGAACAAAAGTTTGGGAAATTTATTGAGGATTTTAGTCACAGAGCAAGTCCATCAGTGGGATAAGATTTTGACATAGGCATAATTCACATTTAACAATTCGGCAAGCAAGAGTACTGGGAAAAGTCCATTCGAAATAGTGTATGTAATACAACCGAGAGTGATTATAGAATTGAGATATCTGAATCAAGATGAGTTTAGGAGAGCTAGAGCATAAGATTTTGATACATAGATGCAAAGACTCCATGATCGAGTTAGAGAGAAGCTACATGATAGTAATAAAAAGTATAAGAACATAGTTGATCAGAAAAGGAGAGAAGTTCAATTTGAAGTTGGAGATGAATTTTTAGAACATTTGAGAAAGGAAAGGTTTCCAAGGGGAACATATAACAAGTTGAAGATGAAGAAGATAGCACCATGCAAGATCCTTAGGAAATTTGCACCCAATTCTTACAAAATTGAGTTGCCAGACAATGTTGGGATATTGTCGATATTCAATGTTGCATACCTGTATCCTTACAGGAGAGATGATGTAGGAGAACTAGATGACCAGGAAGAGAATCAGTGGGAAAAACATATGCCCACAGTAGAAAAACCTCAGATAGAGAAAATATTAGAACAAAGAGTTGGGAAGAAAACCAAGAGAAAGATGTATCCTGAATATTTGGTGAAGTGGAAATATCACCCAGTCGAAGACTCGAGTTGGGTCACTGAACTTGACATTTTGAAGCATGGAAAAACAGTGTAGGAGCTCATGGACATGATTCCATGAATATTTTAGCCAGAAGATTATGATGCAAGAGCATCGCCATAAAATACAAAGAGGTCGAGAGAGGAGGCATAATTCGACACCTCAATGTACACAAATTTAAAATCAACATTTATAAGAAGCAGAGTGAGTTGTTGAGATATTTTGGAAATATCATTTTTAAATACTGTGTTTGTAAAATGAGGTCACTGCCTGAGAATGGCAGGATTTTGTAAATTCTTACATGACTGTAAAGTGTTACAGATGTAGAGTGTCATCTCTTATTTGATAATAACTCATATTTATTGTAATAGGACTAAGTAGGTAACCACTAGAATAACGATGGGATATAATTCAGATAGGACGAAGAAGAACTCGAGAAGCCACTCCTTAAACAAGTTTTATATATTGTGGTGTAAGACATAATACAGTGTGAGGATAGAGGATGAGAAGTTAGAGGCAACAATTAGGCATAGAGAGTCTGGATACAGTGAAGAACTGTGTTATTTATGTAAATATTTCATGAATGAATAGAACATATAAATTGTCCCAAAAGATTGGACAATGTTCATTTCAGTGTGTATTTGAATGAATGATATGTTCTTTGTGTGTTTATTTCACTATGCTTATGTATGTTGTTCATAGTTGAGTATATGGACTTATGAGGTGTTAATTAAGTTTCAGTTGTTTCTCTTCTGAGAGCTCAAATGCAATGAGTGCATATTGTCTGCAAGGTGTGCATTGACAGAGTTGAGATTTGACTTAGGGAAGCTCGGGAGGGATAACGAGAACTTTAGACCAAGTGGTGCAAGGAGTGCACATGATCAATAATTGACTAAGTGTCAAAGAGATATGGACTGCGAAGTGCAAGGAGCATGTAACAATATTTCCTTCGAAGAAATTTCTAAGTCCGAAGTTACGAAATTCGAAGTCCATATGGATTGTAGATCCAGAGGAGGATACATGTCAACGTTTCGTTCATTTCAAAGAAGAATATATTAAAGAGAAAGGAGTAGTGCAACATCAAAAGTTTTCGAAGTCTGAAGAGAGGAGCGAATCCTAACATTTGGGTCAAGAGGACGCGTGGAAGAATATTAGTTACTTCAGAAGAGGAGCACTTCAGAAGGAAATATTGGTGAGTAGTGGTGTGAAGCGAGGAATGCCAAAGTTCTGAAGTGTTGAAACATATCTAGGACGTTCGTCTTAGAGGGAACTTGTCTCTAGATATGATACTTCGAAGGAAAGGAACTTTGGAGGGAAGTTGCAAAGAGGAAGAAAGAACTTCGAAAGCCCGAAGAGCCATATTTCATCATGACAGTTGAGTTGCAACGGACATGTATTGATAGATCTAGAGATCCAGAAGTTGGATACCCCAGATGATCCAAGTGGATATCGGTGGCCACCCACCTTTTTCGACTGGCTCAAAATAGTTTTTTGGCAATTTTGGCAATTTACTATTTTTAGCAGGTCTTAACTTCCAGGGCCATTTTGAAGGACTAAATGAAGGTTTTTCGATATATAGGTTCTCAATGATAGCCGAAGGCATGATTGAGCACCCAAAATGAATCTCCTCGATGATACCTTTCGAACGAGCTATCGTACGCCTAAAACGAAGATTGTATGCAAAAGTTACGACCCCGGGAAGTTGATGTACTAACTTACCCAAATGGGGCCCACATGACCTTTGGCGCTTCATCTCCTAGGGTTAGGTTTTTGGATGTCTAGGAATTTTGGCATTCCTTTTTATTGTAAAAAGGCCTCTAGAGCCTCATTGTAATCATCTTCTTGCAAATGCGAGTAGCCGTCACATCTCTTCTCAGAGATAAGTTGCCACCATTCTAGCGAGTCTTTCACTCTGTATTTTTACAATCTCTGTACATTTCTTT
>SNQJ01S0035188.1:4919-21455 GCA_010110895.2 Picea sitchensis | reverse complement strand
CAGGATTACAATCCTTCATATCAAATTTGCTCAATAGTTCTCCAATATATTTCTTCTGAGAAATAAAAATGTGCTTTTGTTTTTTATCTACTTCGATCCCTAGATAATAATGTAGTAATCCCAAATCTTTCATATTAAATACCTTCTGCGACTCCTTTTTAATAGATGCTATATAATCATCATTATTTCCTGTGATAAGAAAATCATCTACATAGACAACTAGATATACAATCGATCTTCCAACTTTCTTAACAAATAAAGTTTCATCATCTAGATTGAAATGCTTATAATTCAACTTGAGAAGATGTTCAGTTAACTTTTCATACCAAGCATGAGGGGCTTGTTTTAAACCATACAATGATTTTATCAATTTGCATACTTTATGTTCTTTTCCTTTAATAGAAAAACCCTCTGGCTACAACATATAAACATCTTCTTTTAAATCTCCATTTAAGAAGGTCGTTTNATATAATCAATACCTTCTTTTTGTGCATACCCCTTTGCTACAAGTCTTTCTTTGTGCTTATCAAGAGAACCATCAGCTTTATATTTACTTTTATAAATCCACTTACTACCAATTGGTTTGATGCCAGTAGGAGGATCTACCAACCTCCAAGTGCCATTTTTAATAAGAGCATCATACTCTTTTTGCATTGCATCTTTCCATTCATTACAACTAGTGGCTTCTTCAAAAGTAGTAGGTTCATTAACAACAGAAAAGTTTAACTCAAATTCACCAAACTTTTTTGGCATTGTCTTGGTTCGTGTTGATCTGTGTATTGATTGCTGCAATGTTTGCTCAGTTTCAAGAGTGTTTGAAATAGGTTCTTCAGGACCATTATTGTCCTCCAATTTTTCCTCAGTAGGAACATTATTATCAACCAATTGTTCTTCTACAGAAATATTATTATCATAAAAAACATTGCTATCAACTATTTTTTCTTCATTCTTTGATGTGGTCTCATTCTCTGGTGTTGTTGAAGGAAAATCCGCAGATTGGTCTAGAATATGAATCCCCCCTTCAAGATGTGGGAGATCATTATCCCATTCATAATAAAACTTCTTGGAAGAGAATCTATCCAAGTGATTGAGTTGCCTATCAATAGTAGAAACATCTTTAGCAAATTCAAGAAAAACAACATCTCTTGAAATAACAAATTTCTTGTTTTCCTCATCATACAATCGATAAGATCTGGAGGTATTAGAATACCCCAAGAAAATACATTTGCGACTTCTTGCACCCAATTTGTCACGTTGTTGTTTAGGATTTAACGCATTACATGGAGAACCAAAAACTCTAAAATGTTGAACAACACAAAGACAATTATACCATAATTCATAAGGGGACTTATTATTGATGGCCATAGAAGGACACCGATTGCGAATATAAATGGAACAAAGTACTACTTCTCCCCAAAACATCAACCTAACATTCTGAAAAAACATCATTGACCAAGTTACCATATTAAGCAAAGTTCTGTTCATGTGCTCTATTACACCGTTCTGTTGTGGAGTATAAGGGACGATGGTCTAATGTTTATTTCCATTATTTTTTAAGTACTTTTCAAATTCATTAGCGGTGTATTCACCACCATTATCTGATCGTAGAGTGCCAATATTAAGTTGAGTTTCATTTGCAATCCATAAATGAAAATTCTTAAAAGTTGCAAAAACCGAGATTTCTCTTTCAACAGATAAACCCAACATATCCTGGTGTAGTAATCAATAAAAGTCAGTAGATATTTATTACCATTTGCAGATTGAATAGGCATCGGCCCACATAAATTAGAATGTATGAGACCTAACTTCCTGGAAGCTCGAGAAGTAGATCCATAAAAAGGTTGTTTACATTGCTTGCCTAAAATACAAGAAGTACATGGAGAAAGCTTTCTTGGAATAGTAGGAAGCCCTTGAATACCTTGTTATTTCATAATCCAGATACTATCATAATTAATATGACCAAAACGAGCATGCCACAATAAGCTCAAAGACAAAGTATCACTATGCCGAGCCAAAAGAGCTGAATTAGATTGAAAAGAGGATGTCCCTTTAAGTTTTAAAAGTTTGTCTGCTTCAACACCAGCCATAACAATCACTTGATCAGATGCTTTTCTTATTTCAATTATACCATCAAACATATGTATAGAATGTCCTTGCGAAGTTGAATAGATCCAATTACTGAAGGCTTTAATTGGGACTTATCAGCAAAATAAACTATTCCATCAATGTGATTACTGAATGTCTCAAAAAGATCTCTTCTGAAGGTCATATGGCAAGTGGCTCCTGTATCTAAAATCCAAGTGTCTTCCCAAGAAGCAAAAGAAGTGCTAAAAACTTCATTGATGCTAAGATTACAATGTGCAACAATATAGTTGGCAGATTCAGGTGGTTTGCCTTTGTCTGGAGATTGTTTCTCTTTCTTCTCACTAATCCTTTCCCAAGGAGTGCGATAATGAGAAGATGTATGACCTAGTTTACCACACCTATAACACTTAAGAGATTGTTTATCATTCTGAAAATGTTTTTGCTGTCTATCATCTTGTTGTTTGTCTCCTTGATGATAATGGCCCCCCCTACCTCTAAATGGTCTCCTACCACAACCTCTGTGACTATTGTCAAATCTAGCAGACTCTCCTCTAGGTTTCTGCTCTTTCTGTGCAAGACACAAAGTCTCAATTGTGGAAGTGGAAAAAGATCCCTTCTTCCCAAAAGCTTTCTCTCTTTAAGAAATTTTGTCTACAAGAGTATCAAAAATCATGTCTTTCATTTGTCCATTCACTTGAATAGACTCTAAGTAATGTGAATAGGTAGGATATAAGGCTTTAATAAATGTTGTGAGTTGTAAATAAACTTTGACACCAGTTGAGTCAATATCATGAAAAATAACTCTAATTTCGGAAGCTCACTTCATGGGATTATTATCTTTCAGTTCCAGATTAAACAACTTCATCAACAATTGCATAATTTTCATCTCTCAATGGGAGTCATAAAGATCTTTTAATTGCCTTCATAAATTTCCTGCCATAAATCATTAAAAATAAGAGTATTTTTAATTTTTCAAAACCATTCTTGGTAATTTTCTTGTCCGGAAAACACTACTCCTGCAATTGATACTAATGAATGCATTGTAAACTAATCTCTGTAAATGAAATACTACTTGTACAAGGAAAAGAAAATAAAATCTCACAACACCTTCAACCTTGGCTGCTATGTAAGCTGCTCACAGCTATTCCCGCACACAAGCTCAGTGACTAAACGTTGGAGGGCCTTCAGGCACTTGTTGTTCCTTCGGTGCAACTGCAACTAAACACAGGTGGCTCCTCTCGAATTTGGAGCTCACGCAGGCACACAATAGCATGGAGTTTTAAAAAATGTGGCTCTGATACCAATGTACACAGGCCAGATAACAAAACTCCACAGTTCACACCAAGCACAAAGATGTTTTTATTAATGAAAAATGAATACATATAGTATGGGCGGATAGTTGTAGACAGTTGCAGGACAGTTGCAAACTGTTACAGTTATGGATTAGTTAACAAGGGAGTTACGGATTAGTTAACACTAAACTACTCATCATTTATACTTTCTACTTAAGAAACTCTCCAAATCATCTCACAGGGTTTGCACACATCTAAATAGAGTTCTCTGATGGATAAATCACTTAATACTCACTTGAATTCTAGTAATTGTTGTGGTTAAATTTGGCATCAATACTGTTGTTTGAATATGATACCAGATACACAAGTGATATCATTTAATGCTGGTGAAGGGTTAATATTCTTGATGTCTGAGATAGATATTTGTTTGAAGTTTGGGTGACAACATTCATTTTACTTAAATCTAGACATCACACATAACATTAATACCTCTAAACAACATTTAAAATTGATAAGTCAATTGGAATTGATGGTAAATTTGTGATACTACAGTAGCTTAACTCTGTCATTTTCATCAACTCATACAAATTTGAACAGTGGCACATTCTTAAAATTTGGTTTATGAATGGTTATGTGATAGCACATTGTCATTGTTTAATTTTGAGTCGAAACATCAAAATTGATAATCCTCTAGAAATGACAATATGGTAAATGGTGCATACACATGCTTCTGTCATTGCTCTCTTGCAACACTGTTCTTATACTTTGGATTTTATTCTCCAGCATACTCTAGATTGGTTTATGATTCTTTACTATTTTGACATATCATTGGAGCGCCCTCTTGATAAGCATCTTAACTTACCACGTTGATGAATAAATCTGGATAATAATGACTGTTCTTTCGAAGTCATTTTGTTGTACTTTGCTTGGACACTCATGTTATTGAACAAATTATAAATTTGCATTCAACAATGAACACTTGGTAAATCTGGATAACCTCATCCTCATTTCATTTTCAACATAGTTTGTGGATGTTTACTTCTTTTTTCTTGAGT
This sequence comes from Picea sitchensis, assembly GCA_010110895.2. Classification (NCBI taxonomy): domain Eukaryota; kingdom Viridiplantae; phylum Streptophyta; class Pinopsida; order Pinales; family Pinaceae; genus Picea; species Picea sitchensis. Next base: position 17,023 of record SNQJ01S0035188.1, on the reverse strand, counting down.
ATTTTCTGAGGAGTAAATATTTGTGGAATAAATCATTTGACTTGTGTGTTGATCAGTTTGCATACTTGAATACACATAATGAAAATCAGTTTGCATACTTGTGTGTTGATTAGTTTGCATACTTGCATAATGAAAATCATAAATTTTGGTAAAACATATATACACATACGTATTATTCATTATCAATTTCAAGTTCACACAGCTAAATTTGATTATATAAAAAATAATGATTTATTTTATATTTGAAAGTCAACATAACGTTAGAGGATAAGTTTGACCATAAAAGGGAACATATATTTTTGATGAAGTAGTGAAAATTATAAATTTTGATTACGAATTCTCATCAATACGTCTAAANATATAAAAAATAATGATTTATTTTATATTTGAAAGTCAACATAACGTTAGAGGATAAGTTTGACCATAAAAGGGAACATATATTTTTGATGAAGTAGTGAAAATTATAAATTTTGATTACGAATTCTCATCAATACGTCTAAATTTTTTATTTTTAGTCAATGTTAATAAAAAATTGAAATCAAATTGTAGATTTCAATTAACATTGAAAGCGAATTGTATATTTTATATTATGTTTTTATGTGGGATGGAAATTGCTGAAGTACCTGATAAAAAAATCGTCCTGCAAAAACAAATTTCTTTGATGTTTTTATTGACGAAATACATGATTACAATGGAGTGATCAGATTAAGTACCTTTGAAAACAACATTTTTCGTCAATGTTAATGCCAGATTGAAATCAAATTGCAGGTTTTATATTATGTTTTTGATGCGGAATGGAAATTGTCGAAGTGCCAGAAAAAATAAGTGACGCAAAAACAATTTTCTTTTTTTTCGATGACTAAATACATGACTGCAATGTAAAAGATATATTTGCTTGTGATCGTCACTCGGACTTATAAAATATATGAATGTGTGGGTGGCTCCGAAATATAATACCCACCGGTGACTACATACTATTGGGCCCAAGGGTTCCGTTGATTTGCTTTTAMGGTTTTTWAATCCCTTCYATCTCCAAATATCCCTTTCCTGCTAATATCCAAACAAGTGTTGACTCTTTAAAAGCAYKGTTGTGAAGCAGACGGCCGTTCAATTATTTAAKTATAGTAAGAARAKGAAGGATAYARAAGATTGCCTTACGATTAGAAWTTGGAGTGGTGGCCAGCGTCATGATCACTTCAGCCTGCAGGCCAAAACATACGGCCATGAGAATATGTAAAACGTCTAATAGAAACAAAGAAGAAATCGAAGTGCACTACGTTGAGTGGTGGTAATTTTGCCCATTTCTTTATGCATTTTTCGAAAGCATGTTTTGGTATCCATGACTTTGGGATTTTATATTCTTTATTTTGGTAGTTACTTAGGGAGCCAAAGTCCCCACACCAGGCTTTTGTTAAGATATCTTTTAGAGAGTAGCAATCACTCCATTTTACTTCAATAGTTACCTCATTTAGATCGCACTGCTTTGTATGGTGTTATAGCCTTTTAGTAGCTTACTTGCTAGTAGAATTTCAGTTGGCTTTGAGCATTGTTCTAATCCTATATGGATTAGGGTTCAATCAAGCTCATCATTGAGACAAAGTTCGGTTTCAGCAATTTCAATTGCTCACCTTTGTTTCATTGAAATCATGAGGGATCTTACCACTTCTTTCCTTATCACTAGGAAAAGTTAACATCTGTAGCATCAACAACGAATCATGTTTTCCTTATTTCCTGGAATCATGGGAGGCCAATGCTTCTAGGGAGGAATGAGATTCTAATCCCTACTATTTTCATATGTATTATGTTAAACCAAGATGCAATGAAGCCAACTGAAAAAGAAGACATTGATGCTAAAAAACTGTGTGGTACCTCCCTTCTCACTATTAATCTATATTATATAGATTAAAAATAAATTCAAAATAGAAAATAGATCTCAATGGATCTTTAACTAATTGTTGAAAATGATAACTCAACTTAAAGACTATTTGTAGTCTAATTGAACTAACTGTCCCAAACAAGGTGATAGGGAGATTAACTCTAACACTCACATTTAATATGAGTTGTTACATTCATCAATACTTATAATGCTCAAGTGTTGTCTTTGAAATTCAAAAACAATTTCTCTTAATGGTTAAGTAAAAATTTATGCTATGTGATTTATTGATCCACATAATTGAAGATAACTATCACATTTATTGACAAGCTCTCGAATGAAGTGAAAGTGAGTGTCAATACGCTTTCTTTTTATGTGAAACACATCATTTTTTGACAATGCAATCTCTAAGTTGTTGTCACAAAAAATAGGAATTGGCTCATTTTCCATACGTGTCAGATCATTCAAGAGTCTTCTCAACCATACTGCATGAAAAGATGTTGAGTTTGTAGCTACATATTTTTCTTCTACAGAAGATGTTGAGACTATGGGTTGTTTCTTGGATGCCCATGAAATCAAGTTTATTCCCTAATGAATAGCATATCCAGATGTGCTTTTATTGTTGTTTTATTATCTTGCAAAGTCACTTTCTGTGTACCCTGTAAGTGAATGACCTTCAGAAGTTGTCTGCCACAAACCATAATTGATTGTCCCTACAACATGTCTTAAGATTCGTTTTCCAACTTTTCAGTGGAAATCCTTGGAGGATTCCATAAACCTAGAAACAAAATTTGTTTCATACATAATATCGGGGTCTGGTTGCAATAACATACATGAGACTACCTACCATCCTTTTATATATTTTTGAGTCAACTCTTGGACATTTATATTGTTTTCTCAATTTTATTCATAGTGTAACAAAAGTTTTTGTTTGCTTTCATTTATTCATTTTAAACCTTTTCATAATGTCTGTAGAATATTTTTTTTGAAAGACAAAAACACCATGGGCATATTGATCAACTTCAATTCTGAAAAATTATTTCATGAGACCAAGATAAATCATCTCAAATCTTGTTTTCATGGCTGCTTTAAATAGTTCTATCATAAGATTTCCTATGTAGATCATATCATCAACATAGAGACAAACAATGAGGATTTTACTTTCTTTCTTTAATTTTGTCTAAAGAGTGGGCTCATTACTGCTCCTATTGAATCTGATGTTGTTTAGGTAAGATTCAATTCAATTGTACCAAGCTCTTGGATCTTGCTTGAACCCATAGAAGGATTTCTTTAACTTGTACACTTTGTCCTCTTGTCTTTTGATGCAGTATAACTAGGGAGATAATATGGGGTACCTAGATAAGTACCTAATGGGAATGTGGTCATGTATTATTAGTGGATTCCATTCAATGTAAGGTGGACTAGGTCCATTTTATTATTAAATAAGGCCGATGTAATAATGTGAACACAATAAAGATGAGAAGGATTTCTAGTAGCCTACTAGAAAGCCTTCTCACCTTTATTATGTTCACGTTCTTACATGGGTCTTATTTGATAATACAATGGACCTAGTCCACCTTACCTTGAATGGCCTCCACTAATAATACATGAAAACATTCCCATTGAGTACCTCCCTATGTACCCCATATTACCTCCCTATGTATACTACATTAATTGTTAAGTACTTGAATAGATATACACATATAACTTCAAAAATAACCCTTAATATCAACAAGAATACATCAAATATTGTACACAAGAAATAGTCAAAATCCTTGAGGTAGGGTAACTCCATATATCAATTTTTAAGTTAGGATAACACTCCTCAAGCAATACTTACTTTCTACAATAACAATATTCTTCACCATGCTTCAACACATTTCTTACACTTCTCTATATAACAGTCCCTCTACCTCCTATGAACATTCTAGAGACAGAACATTTTAGTAGGTCAAATCTTCTAGAAAGCCTTCTCACCTTAATTTTGTTCACACTATTATATGGGGCTTATTTAATAACATAGTAGACCTAGTCCACCTTACATTGAATGTCCCCCACTAATAATACATAACCACATTCCCATTGGGTACCTCCCCAGGTACCCCATATTATCTCCCTAGGTATACTACATTTGACTTCAAATCCAGGTGGATGATCCACATATACGTCTTCTTGCAATATGTCATTTAAAATAGATGACTTTACATACATTTAGAAGAATTTCCATTTTTTTTGAGTTGTAGTGGGTAAAATAGTTCTTACTGTATCTAACCTTTCTACTTGAGGAAAAGGTTTCACCATAGTCTATGCTAGGTTGTTGAGATACACCTTTGGAAAATAGCCTTTCCTTATGATTCTCTCTCTTTCTTTTTTCATTTAGTTTTATTTTGTACACCCACTTGACACCTATGCTAGTTTTGTGTATGGGAAGATCAACAAGATACCAAGTTTTGTTCCTTTCTATGGCTTCAATTTTCAAATTCATGGCTTGTACATAATGTTCCTCTTTTACTGCTTCTTCAAAGTAATTTGGCTAACATGATAGTAGGGAAAAATGTGTTTGTTGCTCAATTTCATTGTTATACTAATAAATTTCCATTATTCTTTGTGTTCTTTGATTTTCTATAGAAGTAGATGATTCACCATTGGAAGAAGAACGATTTCTAGAGTGTTCTTGTTGGCTTTATACCTGCAATATTGGAAGTCTTGGGAGATGTGGTTATTGTCCTAAATTTTCAATTTGTTCATCTATTTGATGCAGTATATTTTAACTATCTAATGTTTCATTTTCTTGCTCACTCCATGATTTTTTCTCTAAGAAATTGACATCCCTACTCACCAATAATTTATTGCTGACTCGATTATATAATCTGTAGGCTTTTGATTGTTCAATGTATTCTACAAAGATGCATTTTCCACTCTTGTTTTAAAGTTTCTTTCTCAACTCTTCAAGGATATGTGCAAAAGGAATACAACCAAATTTTTTGAAGAGAGAGACTTTTAACTTCATGCCACTCCATGCCTCTTGGCATACTTTATCTTTGACACTTGTTGGAGATCTGTTCAGAATAATATAACGTCTCAAACCACCCAGGTTGGGCCACGTCACACATTCTCAACTTCAGCTTCTAAGATAATCTTTGTAGCAACCCAAACTTACTACCGGAAAATGTTACTTCAAAATTCCTAGTGCATGAATATTACTTATAATGTTCCCTATTACAAGTATACCATATTAACTACGCCCAACCATAAGGTACTATGCCCATATTCATGTTGAATCTCACTCTATGAGTACAGTTCTTTTAATACAATCATAGTAGAGGAATAAATGCCACAAATCCTCTACACACTTTATCCCTTCAATGCATAACTATATTGTTTTGCACACAATGCTCAACACATAAGTACTACCACACGCACAATCAATACAATGTTTCACACAAAATCTATAATTTTGTGTACACGAGCTACTTCACTGCACACTCGATAATTTATACCATGCCTATAAGCAGTAGCATTGCACAGAGTTAACCAAAATATGCAAATGCAAGTTCATACAAAAGAAAAAACCAATTTAAAATATAACAATAGAGAACACTTTAATTAAACAAACCTATGAAGGATACTTATCTTCTTATGAAAAGTCACCAACTATGTGTAGGACTGAGACATTTTTCCCAACCATAGACTCTGTCGCCCATAATATTTCAGCAATAGGTCACTCCTGAGATGGGCTTAAACTCCACAAGAAAAGGGGTTCCTATCACTAGGATATGTTATGATATTGGACACAAGACTTGGCGCAAGGTGTCGACTAATCCAACTAGCCTACAATCCCTTATTTCTCACATGTATGTCCCACCCTAGGAAGTGTACCACTTCTCTTCTCAATAGTCCTTCAATTTCCCCAGTTCCCTTTTGGGGCTTTAACAACAAGCCACACATGAAGTTGCAGAGCCCTGTATCTAATGCCCAATGCACCAGGGAACAATTCCCAACAAACTCTCAACTAGAGAGAGTGCTCACAAGCCTAACAACCTGCCTCTTCGACAATAAATAAGCCTTACCAAGCATAGGGTTAAGAAATGACAATAAGTTACAACAAAATACATATTCCTTTGTAGAGAAAATATGTCTGAACCATTCCCGAATGAGTGCTTCTCAAATGAGTGATAATTCCCCCAATTACACTAGGGACAAAAATATATCTTGCATGCCTTCAACTTGACACTTGTCACCTTCAAAATTAGATTTATCCAATTGGTGACTTGTTCCCTACCCTTGAGAAATTAATATAAATACATATCGATAAATTAAACTTTCATAAATATTAATAAAATATTCCCTTGACTTAAGTCTCCCCTTTTCCCAATTTCAATGGAGTTTAGCCCCGGTCTCTTTTTTCGTCTAATTTGAGTTTGTGCACAGTGATGTGACTATATTAATAATATTTAGGGTGATTACATTTATAATATAGGCACACTGGCCTTTTGCATCCAGGCTCACCATCCTTAAAATACAAGCATATATACAAAGGTTCTTTGGCCTCAAAAGTGCGTGCTTAATCTGGTCTGCACAAAAAAATTGGAATATACACACTCTTCTTCTGGTGCGCATCCACACACACTTACACAAGTGTTCACTACACTATCAAGTGTGCATGTTCTTTCTTTGATGCACAATCCTCATGCCATCTCCAAACTATGGAATGTCCGCAAAAAATTGAATCCAAGACTTGATACTAACAACTCACCAGCTTATATATATATATATATATATACACACACACACACACACACACACACACATTTACATTTGGGTTTCGGCTTATGGGTATTACACTCCACTCCTTATTTATGCATTGTTCTCAATTCTTTACATACACATGTATACTCAAAACTTTCAAAATTATTCGAAGAGATGCAGATACTCCGCCTGCATAACTTCCTCATGTTCTCAGGCTGCATCCTCAAGATTGTAACATGTCCACTGGATCTTTATCGGTCCTACTGCATCATTCCAAAGCGTCTTGAATTTATTATCCAATATGCACACTGGTTGAACTCGAAAGTTACCCTCGTGCTCCACCCAAATCCCATTCCAATCAATGACATGACTAGCATAAGGTACATACTTTTTATGTAAAGAAACATGAAACACATTATGAATACTCAAGGATGTACGTAGAGCCAACATATATGAGACATGACCAATTATCTCTAGGATTTTGATTGGCTCACGATATCATGTTTCTATATTAGAGAAATTCCTCAGCTTTAGGGAACTTCGTCTTGATTTTAATTTTAGGAAAACATGGTCACTGTTGGCACAGGGGTAGAGCCAGGGTTCAACTCCAAGAGCGCACAAACAAGCCCTAGCTACTGGCCCTTTCAGAAGCACTTGTGAAGCAGATGCAATCTCATCCGAAGCAGCTATGAGGGGGTTGCAGGACAGAGATGTTTACAACCAAGGGAGTATCAAGTGGTTATTATTGCAACAACAACATCACATGCATCTATCATTAAACTAGCTAGATCTTTCTTTCACAACTATAGATTTTATCTAACACAATGCAAACAATAATACAACAACAACAGAGATCAAAGCATCAATCACACATCCACAACACAAGGCATACGTGGTTCACCCTCTCTCTAGGGCTACATCCACAGAACTGTGCTTATGATTTATTAAGGAAAAGCATACAGTTCTTGTCTGCGTTCTCAACTAGAAGATCTTCTTTCTTCTCTCTCTTTCGATCCCCTTCCTACGGAGCCAGCTGCAGGACTTGATCTTCGCACACAGATTAAGATCTTACAATACCAGAAGGCTCTTTCTCTCAACACTTCTCTCCCTCACACAATAATAGAGCTAAACCAACAACAATATCATACCAATACTCAATGACCAACCCAACCCAGGTCCTCTTGACCTTTATTTATACATTACAATACCTCACCGACAACCTTAGGCTGAATCCTAGGTGCCAAAACCCTAAACACAAAAACCCTAGGTGTCTAAAATCCTAGGTCAACTTGACCCTCTTTTTCTAGGCTTCGCGAGCTTGTCTTTCCTTCCTTCTCGTCTGTTGTTCTGAAGCATCCAACGGTGGCTTTTCCCATTTTATGAGTCATCCTCAATCCCTCTCCCTTGTTGATCTATCATCCTCGATATATTCATCCATTAGGTTGCTTTTCCACACTTTGCTCCATCTTTTATGTTCGTTTGCTCACTTCGACCCAATGACAGTCACTATGTCTCCCACAAAGCTTTATTTTTCCCTTTTCTTCCTTGTTCTTCGCTTCCTTTCATAACCCAGGGCAAACAGGCCCCTGACACTCACCTGTGACTTGTCTCGAGGCACTTGATATCTTATCCTCTTGTTTTTCTTCGACTTTCAACTACACAGTGCAGCCCTTGCTTTCTGCATTATGCCTCCTATCCATCCTTGTGCAGACTGTCTTTTCTGTGTTTGGTACCCAGTTTCAATTACACCTGGTACCTGGACCCTTGTCTTCTTTATTCTACTGAGAGTTGTGAGGCAACTGGTTTTCATAGTACAACTTCAACCGACTCCCATTCACCAAGCCTTCCTTCCAGTCTCCTTTCAATGTTTTCAGCTGCGCAACTCCTCCTTCTATAACATAGGCAATCTCATATGGTCCAAACCAATGTGTTCTGAACTTCCCAGGGTGTTTGATAAACTTACTGTCATATAGCAGGACTAAATCACCTTGCCTGAATATCTTCTTCTTGATGTGTCTGTCATGATAGGCCTTTTCTCATTCCTTTTGAATTTGTTGATGGAAGCCTGCAACGAATATGTCTTCTTCTAGTTCGATCAACTGTGCTAGCCTCTCATGAATGGCCCCATTATCATCCATGTATGTAAATGTAGCAATTATTAAGCTTGGTACCAAGTACTCCATTGGGACAACAACTTCAAGACCATAAACCAACTTGAAAGGGGTCTGCATTGTTAATTTCTTGCAAGTGGTTCTATAAGCCTATAGTACTGTTGGTACTCTTAAATCCCAGTTGTCCCTATTCACACTACAAATATTGGTCAATGTTGTCTCCAAGATAAGGTGTGCTCTTCTGATGGTGGACTACAAATTCTTCAGTTAGGGCTTCAACTGTCTTATTGATGAAGTGTGTCCCTTGATCACTCATAAGGACCTTAGGGCATCCAAACCTGGTTATTATGTCATCAAATATAAAATGTGTAGTTGTAGATGTTCTACATTCCTTGAATGCTCTTTCTTTGGCCCATCTAGTTAGGTATTCTGTCACAGTGATAATATACTTTGCTCCTGTGCACTTTCTTGGTGGGTTTATAAGTCCCACGAAGTCAATGGCCCATTTTTCAAATGATTGTAGGTTCATATTGGTGCTAATGGAATCTCATCTCTTTGGGATGGTTTTCCAACTCACTGGCATACATCGCATGCTCTGGCATATTTTTTAGCATCTCTTTGTAACGTAGGCCACCAAAGGCCAGCTCTTAGAACCTTCTGTGCAGTTGCTTTTCCTGCATAATGTCCTTCTACAATTCCTTCATGATCTTTTTCAAGGATCATAGGTCATTCTGCCTCCATCACACATCTTCTTAGGATCTCGTCAGGTCCCATTTTATATAGCTGACCAACTATCAGTGAAAAATATGAAACACGCACCACTAGTTGTTTCTTTTGTGGAATTGTGTATTTGGCTGGAGCTATTCCTATTGACAGGAACTGGACTATGTCTGCAAAGTGGTCATCAATCTTTCTAACGGTGAGAAGTTGTGCATATGGTACTGTGTCCTCCAGACTGGTAGGTTCTTCTCCATGCTCCAACCTCGATGGGTGGTCTGGGCCCTTATTCATTCTTCTTGGCTTAACTATGATCTCAAAATCATATTCTTGAAAGAGGAGAATCCATCTGCATATTCTTCCCCCCAACACTGGCTTCTTGACTAGGTATTTCAACACAGAGTGATCAGTAAACATTTTAAAGTGTCCTCCCAACAAGTAGTGGTGGAATTTCTACAATGCATACACCATGGCTAGTCCCTCTCTCTCTGTAGCAGTGTAATTGATTTCAATTGTGGAGAGCTTCCTATTGGTAAATGATAATGGATGATCAATGTCCCCTTCTCTAGGTTGTGCTAGTACTGCTCCTAATGCAATAGAAGATGCATCCACATGCACATGAAATGCCTTGCTCCAATTGGGAAAGACTAGAATAGGCGCAGTGACCATCTTTTATTTTTGTGTGTCAAATCTCTATTCGCATTCATCTGTCCAACCAAAACTGACAGTATTTCTTTAATAACCTCTCCATTGGCACAGTAATCTAAGCATATCCTTTGATAAATTTATTGTAATAGCTAGTATATCCCAGCGCAATGCGTAGTTGTTTGACTGATGCAGGTGGTGGTAAATCAACTATAATTGCAATTTTGGATGGATCCACCAACAATCCTTGCTTGCATAAAATATAATGACCTAATAATACTCCAAATGGTGAAAAGAAGATGCACTTCTTCAAATTCAAAGAAATTTGACACTACCTGCATTTATCCAGCATTAGCCTTAGACATTCGATATGATTTTTCAACAAATTAAAAATAGTCCAGTCATCAAAGTATGCTTCTAAAAACTTATGCAAAAACTCTTTGAATGCTTCAACCACCACACTGGAAAAGATGGTTGGGGCATTATTCATTCCAAATGGCATTATTGTGTATTGGTAGGATCCCCACTCTGTGGCAAACGTAGTCTTATGACGATCCTCCTTGGCGATGCGGATTTGATGATATCTTGAAAACCCATATGTAAAAGAGTATACTTCTTGGCCTCCCACGTTATCCAACACTTCGTCTATGAAAGGTGTAGGGAAGGGGTCATGTAGACAAGCATCACTGAGCTTCCTAAGATCTATGCAAATCCTAATCTTACCTGTCTTCTTATCTTACACTACCATGGGGCTGATCCACTTTGACTCTTCGACAAGTTCAATAATCCCTGCTTCCATCATTCTGTCGAGCTGAATCTTCACTTTTGATGCAGGAGCATTGCCAACATCAAGCGAGCCAGCGTGGAAGCAAAAGACAACTGGACAAGCGCCAGTGCAAATTTTTAATTTCCCTTGAAATTGATGCACAATCTTAAATGAAGTCATTAAGAAGAAGCACACTTGTATAATGTAAACGGACCTTGAGCGATTTTTTCTTGTCCTTAGTGGGTAGAAGGCATTTATAGTAGTTAATGCAGGTAGATAGAATTTAATTCTAGATTAGACAGTTTTAGAACGCAAGAGGGAAACGGGATATAGACACCCTCATTGTGTATTGTAACATTATTATGAAGCAACATTGTAGAGAAGAGCAAGAGCATGCAGAGAGCTGTGTAAGAACACCCATGTATAGATATTTGGACTAATAGAAAGAGGTTGATTCAAATTCATGGTTTTTTGTTGTTATCTGTGTATAAATGTTGGATGATATGCTCATGAATGTTTGCTTCCTGTTATACATTTTCTTTATATGCTTTGTATATGATTTCATGCTTTGAGGTTGAAGTCTGAAAGGAAGAAGGAGTGAGTTTCAATTGTTTCTCTATCTAAGCAAGAGTTCCTGCAAGGAGTGCAGTTGAAGTGTCCACAAGGAGACTTGCATTGACAAAGGGCTCAGGTAGTTTAGCTTTTGTCCTCATTCCTATAGAAGTGTAATTGGGCACAAGAGACGTACAAGGAGTGCGCAGGCCAAGTGAAGTCTCAGGGTTGCGAACCTGAGAGAAGAATTTAAAGACTGTTGCTGCAGGTATGCGCCAGTCGAAGGAAATTCAACACTGGGAAGTGTCTGAAGGTTGCCGCAAGGAGTGCGCGCAAGAATCTCTTCTAAGGCTCAGATTTATAAGAAATCTCAGGAAGGATAAGGCCATCGAAATTGTTGAAGGACAGCGCAGGGAAGCTGCGACTGGAAGTTTGTAAGAAGCGTTGTAAGTTTGTGCCATAGGTGGATGAGTCTTGCAGAGGAACACTTGGTCATTTGCAGAAATCGCCAAGCAAAGACGAACGATCGGAATTCTCTGAGGAGAATTCGTGAATTTCAATAAGCCGTTAGATCTCACAAAGGAACAGGGGAGATACAACGAAGTATTCTGTAAAGGTTCAAAGCTCGGGAGGGGTAGGACCGTAGATCTGAGTCACAGGGGACTGTCGGATTTACACGTGAGATTCCATA
>SNQJ01S0035187.1:69850-85670 GCA_010110895.2 Picea sitchensis | reverse complement strand
CGTAAATGGCTTCATTGGAAGCATGAATATACTTAAAAAAAAAACTAAAAATAGTTTTAGATAGATAGGAAAAATAAAAATAAACTTTTATAATTTTCAGGATAAATTTGATGTTTTGTGGTGCAGTAAGAACCATCCATCTACTAACCCTTGGCATGAAAGATTTGCAATAAAACAAATGATTGAGAACAAGGAGCGGAAGCGAAGATCACAAATGACAAATTAAGGAAGATCGATAGGAAAAAGGGACACGCATCAAGGAGGAAAACAAGTGGAGTTTAAGACGCTAAAGAATTGGAGGTCTGCATAAGAGGTAATTTTTTTAAAGTTGCAAATTTCAAATATTTTAAGCGTCGCCAGGTTCCTGAGTATGCTCTCTTCCTGCGCCTTGTTGCGATCTGGAAGATCAGAAAGAGGATTTGGAATTTAGTTCTGAATGTCTATTTGATTTGGCAATTTCCAACGTTTTGCAACAAATTTCCATGAATAAATAACTCATTTTTCCATATTAAAAAAAAAAACAAAAAAATAAATAAATGAGTCTAGGATGTTTATGGAAACTCTAGAGGGTTTGAACAATAGGTTTTTCTTTTGTTATCGTAGAAAGATTTTTATTTACTTATTTATTTTTAATTAAAAAAAAAATACAATTAAAAAAAAAACATAATTTAAAACAAAGTTCAAACTAGTTTAATAATAAACTATGTTTAGATTTTTATTTTTTTTATTATTATATATAAAATTAAAAAAAAATTAAACTTTGCTTAAACAATATATATAATTAAAATAAAACACATAGTTTTAAACAAGTTCAAAAATAAACTAGTTAGTACACTAGTTTAATAATAAACTTTGTTAAATTAAAAAAAAAACTACTAGTTTAATAAAACCTCAAAAAAAAAAAAAAAAAAAAAAAACCATGAGCACGTAGGTTAAACAATGACAAAAAATAAAAAGTTTTCAAACATTATCGGTAACCATACCTCGAACCAATATTGGTTTAATACCATCGAGCACACACTTTATAAAATAATTGTTGCACAATACTTATAAGCAGGCAAATATGACCAAAAAGAAAAAAAGAAGAAAGAATTGAAAATAAAACTACACGCAAACCATATATCAATCAGACTTTGTCTCATTGATGGCTCTGTTTGGCTTAAGCCCAGTCCTAGGTTTGAAGTCTGATGTTTTCATTATTTGAGCTTCGACGTTTGTCATTTCCAATACACCTGCAATCAAAATATGGTTCCGTGCATTTTGTAACAAATTCAAATCATCTGCTCGGCCTTTGGCATTTCCAACTTAACCTGCAACAACAATAAATTTATGCGCTCTATAAACAAATTTCGAGCCTCGCCTCCGGGGTAAAAATTTGGTTTTTGAAGTAACATGTCGGTGGGTCAAGCCTCGAGTCGTTGCGATCTTTGCGTGATTGCAAGAAATTACAATTAAAATAAAGTAATTTGCTGGGCTTTAAATGTATTGACACATGCAACAAGTAGTTGGTGCATTCGGTTTGTAACGCGGAGACCGTGGGATCAAATCCACCCGACGCTCCATTTCTTTTTACACCTGTCACACCAATTTGATTGTTTGGATATCAAGGAGGATATTACAGGTTCAATTCCTACCGACGCGCCCCTTTTTAACCACCCATCGTAAGCTCAATACTATTGCTCGGGCCTTAGCTCTTCCAAATTTCCAAACAAAACCTGCAAATAAAACACCAATTCTCCAACTCCCTTTCTCGATCAAACTTCTGGCTCTGGCAATATTAAAAAGTTTTTTATGCAGTGGTGGCTCGATGGTGCGATCCACAGACCACGTTGATTTTCGTATGATTGCAATATTTGAAATTAAATTTCAAATCTTCAGTGGTTATTTTACAAATTGACGTGTGGTGCAACCGTCCAGTTGTTTGGATATGAACATAGATGTTGCGGGCTGAAATCCCGACCAACCCTCTTTTATTAGCACTTGTCACGAAATTGCACATTTAAAAACAACTTATTCATGGTACATGCTGCAAGTTATAATCATAGCACATTGGAAAAACACTTGGGTTGTTTGGGCGTAGGTCATAGGTTCTATTCCTGCCGCCTCTCCATTTTTCACCGATCACACAATAAACAAAGTTAAATAAAATAACTTCTCTTGAATTTAATAGCTCATGTGTTTGACGTGATGGTAATTAATATGGGTTGGTTCTACGAGGTTTCAAGTTCAATTCTTGTAGAGTGAATTTCACTATGGATTAAATCCATTTTTGTCCAACAGAGGCCGCCACATGGCAACCTCTTATTGGCCCATGTGGTGTCCTCCAATTCGTCCACATGTTAATCCAAATCACCGCCACGTATACACGACCAGTCACCTGCCATGTCATCAACCATCCTTGTCAGCAGTCCAAGTCACATGCCATGTCATCAAACAATCCATGTGTCACACTACGGATTCCACGTGGCCTCCTTTGGTGCTGCCACATGGCACCCCTACATGCAAATTTTCCCTGTTTTCCGCAAACTTCCGACAATTATAACTTTTTCATAAAGAGTCTGTTTGACACGAAACAAGCGGCGTTGGAAAGATATGGACGAGATCTACACAATGGAGTCATTATCATAGCAATTTGAGATAAAAAATATTTGGTTGTTTGACACGAAACAAGCGACGTTGGAAAGATATGGACGAGATCTACGCAATGGAGTCATTATCATAGCAATTTGAGATAAAAAATATTTGGTCATTTTTCTTGGATATTGTAGCCATATGACTTCGAAAAACAGTTTCAATCATCATATCATGAAAACATGCTATAAATCTATATTTGTCTTTTGAATAACTGAAATTGAGCATCAAATGAATAAGTTATCAAAGAACACTGGCGGGTTGTCCAAGGTGCACCACATCTCGACAGGTAAAAAGTGCATTTTAATTTATTCATTTTCCTTGGATTTGTTCTATTTAGCACTATTTGTGAATTTTTGCGTATGTATCAGATGAAGAAAGACTGACCACCTCTATTCTTCGATAAAACTCACGTTTTATTGCAGGTGAGTGCTAATTTTTTTTTGCAGGTTCCGGGATGATGAAGAAGACCAATTTATGCACTAGTGGTTTTCAAAAGACCACATACTCTTGAGAAAAGCATGTCCCAATGAAGTCATGAAGAAGTCAATATCATTATATTTCAGATGAAATCCATCATACCATTGCTATCAAAAGAAGCCTTTCAGAGCCATTATGTGATGATTCATCTTCTTTCCTTTGAGCCTAACATGTCGAAGTCAATCCTAAACTTGTCATATTCCTATCACTACTAGATCATGGCTTCAACTCCTTTGCAAGTTTCATACTTTCCTGCCTCACTTTTCATTCACCCCTAACCCATGAATAAAGTCACTTAGCTCACTTACCAAGATGAGTTACCACCTTGTCATTTTCCTTTTGCCAAATAAAGCCTGCTTGATCTTTCATCTATGGTCCTCTAAATCATTACTTTGTACTCACGTTAGATGATGGGGGATTACTTATGTCCCTCCTTCTGAAAAGTCTTGACCCATAGACATCATCACATCATCTGGGATTGAGACTAGAGACCTTTTCAGTACCTCGAGGCTTGCATGCCTTAATGGCAAGTTCTTTCACTAATAAATAGTGGGAATACATCAATGTCCCCTGTTTGTCGGATCTTCTAGGTGACTCGACGTACGACACATTTATTCGTACCTAGTAAGATGTACTTGGGCATCTTGACTCTCATTGACATTAATGGTGAGTAGTCTCGTGTCGGTTAACAACATTCATTAATGGTTGGTAATTCAACAATTTCTTTCTATGTTTGACTTCAGCAAAATCCATTCACATAGATAAGAATTATTCCATGATGCGGATATGAATGAAGACTATATGGTTCCATGACACTCACAGCAGATTGCAACAGTGTTCCAGTAAATCAAATATTCCAGCAGCAACAACTTAGTTCCATCAATAATAAAGTACTTATGTACCAATTTTAGATCTCATTCTATGTTCATACACTCAAGAAGATCATATTATTTTTACTCCAAAGATCCATGATCCAATAGTAGCAGCCAAAAGATTGCAGCCATAGAAAGATCTCTCAGATGCATAGCTCATGATCTTCTCAGGTAAGTGAAGGTATGTTGTTTTCCAATCTTTAATTCTCTGTAAGTGAAGGTATGTTGTTTTCCAATCTTAATCAGTAATTCCTTGAATGCTAAAGACATGTATTTGGAAAAATTTCCCATTTGTCCTTCCATATCCTTCACTATTCCATGTCCTTCCCTATTTGTCACTCCATGTCCTTTCCTATTTGCTACATTTTCCAAGAACGGAGAACACCTTCAGTTGGGGGGATATTCATCATATGCCATTCATTTACCCTATATTACATATTTCATAACCTCATATGCTATTGACCAACACATTTTCCCAATTGAGTGTTATTACCTTTTATAAAGCACCTTCATTGATCTCCTAAAATGCAGCATTGGTTTGTACATGAAGCACATATTCAAAAGAAAATATACCATGAGGAGGATGGTTTCTATTCCTTCAACATACTTCAATACATCTTATTGAATAAGACTAAAATAATTGAATGGTTGATACACACCTTACTTAATCATCATTTTGAATGCATTCATATGATTGAAATTTCAAGTCTATTCTTTGTTGTAGCAAAAAAAATGAAAGTTTTGTTACACAAGAACCAACACTTTACACATGATGGTTGTCACACAAGAACCAACCATAATCAAGAAGAAGAAATGTTACTAAGAAATACTATTATTGTCACACAAGAACCAACCATAAGCAAGAAAAAATGTTGTTACATAAGGAAATACTTATGGTTTTCACACAAGAACCAACCACAAAAAGCAACTTCCACTTAGATATCTTTCAACAAAAGAAGGTTCCATCACACACCAGAATTACGCAAGGCTGCATGAGGACATGTAACACCTTATTGGGGGTATATTGAGTCTTAAGGCACCTGAAGATACTACAACCTTTCACTTTAACTTTCTAAGTCAGCCTCTTTCACTTCTCTTTTAACCATATTCCGCTTTCGTGTACCCTTACATTAAACCATTTTCTTGATTACATGGGTTTTAGACATAATATTTTCCAATGCATCTATTTGAGTGTTTTTGAGTGAATTTATGATTAAACATTAAAAATAATATGTTTACACTTATATATGAAAGTGTGGGATATTCTCATGATGTTTATGTGTGTATTTGAAGACTCCAACCAAGTTTGACTTGGTTGGAGTCAAACTTGAACATCAAGCCTCAAATTCAAATCCTCTTCAACCCCTCAAAGATTTGATAAAGATTTGGAGATACTTGAGTAAATCTCCAAAAATTCATCAAATCTTCAAGGGGTCAAGAGGAAATTCGAATTTGAGAGGATTTGTAGAGATATAACTTGATAGGTGTAAGCACATGGTTGTAACCAAATGAGACATTTGTGGATCTAGTAGATATTTGTGGATCTAAGTTAACTTAAATTTTTGTATAAATAGGAGCGGCTCCTCTCCATTCTCAGGAGGACTCTTGGAGCATTGTATCCAACTTATGATGGAATAAGAACTCAAGCTTTCTTCACACTGGCCCATTCTCTAGTTTAGATTTAGAATGTTTTAGTTTATGTGTTACTTTGTTCTTGGAGAATTGAGCTCAATTCAAATAGATCATAGTGGTATTTTCTCTTTGTTTTTAATGCTTGAATGTATTTATATGCTTTTATTGTTTTATTAGAATTTATTTGATGATCTGATTGTTGATAGGTTATTTTGAAACATTCTGAGAAGACCTCCGAATGGGAGCTAGTGTTTTCTGCCTAAGCAACAACTAAGCCTTTAAGTGTATTTATTTTCAATGCATGAGTGTTTCATTTGATGATCTTGATTGTTGATGGTTATTTGAAACATTCCTGGTGAAGACCTCTTGAATGGGAGCTAGTGCTTTCATGCCTACAACAACTAAGCCTTTTAAGAGTATTTATTTTCAATGCATGAGGTTGAATTGAGCTCACTCCAAAAAGATCATAGTAGCATTTTCTTCTTGTTTTAATGCTTTGAATAGGTTTATATGCTTTATTCTTACTTGATGATCTTGATTGTTGATGGGTTATTTGAAACATTCCGAGAAGACCTCCTGAATGGCAGCTAGTGTTTTCATGCCTACAACAACTAAGTCTTATTAAGTGGAATGCAAGAGTTAGGATTTGATTGAATTTTCTTAGATTAGCATTAGATGCCTACTCCTGCATATATTTTTTTGGCATCATCACAAGCTTACGAGCATCCCTGGTTGACATTAAATCGTTGAGAATTTATACGACATAGATTGCACTCAACACTCGTCAAATGGAAGAACCTACCAGTGGAAGAGGTGACATGGGAAGATGAGTTCTTCTTGGAAAAACACTCATGGTTAGTCAAGTTTTGAGGACAACACTTGTTTGAAAGGGATAATCATGTTAAGCCCTAGACAAAGCCCCTCTTATTGAATTATTACATTTCTTGTGTTATATTTTTATGTAGGTGAGAACTCCTTGATTGCACTCTTTCATTATAATTGTACCCTTTGTCTCGTATATATATATATATATATATACCAATGAGACCTAGTCTTAGGATCATCTTATCTCATCTCATATTTTATTCTGAATTGGATATATTGTAAAATTAAGTTTCCTCCTCAAAGTGGACTATATTCATTGACTTTTTATCATTTTAAAAGCATTGGATACTAACAAGAAGAGATTGTCAAACCTACTATTTTAGGTAGAGTTCCAAACAACTAGTTTCTTTGTAGCTATATTTTTTTATTAAGGGGGATGGTAAGTGTTGAGTAAAAGATATGGAAGCTCTCTTCACAACATCCTTCGAATATTTCTTGGATAGGACAAGATATGTGATATTATTACCATATTTTAAAGCCTTATTGCAGATTCAATTAACCTCTAAGTTATAAAGCTTAGAGACCAATTTCTGATTTTTTATTCTTTATCAAAGTGCAATAAAAAAATTCTGATTTTATATAACAATTTTAAAACATTGTTTCAGGATAAATTCGTGAGTGCGGACACAGACCAATCTCCCTAGATCCACCTGGATCTAGAACAAAACAAGATAGAATACTACTCTTTCCCTAGATCTAGATTATTGAATGAACTAAGAGAAATGGATAGTGGACATACCTTATGAACTCTCTCCTTGAATCTTTGTTGTTCCTTGCTCCGCTTCGATGCTCTTGTGCCGTCCAATCACAACAATACAAACCAATCGAAGTACAAGCAAATTAATATATTCAATACCTAGTCTATACACGTGATCAAGGAATCATGTAATAAGATGACATCATCATTACGGGAAAGGGACATATTCATGTATTGAATTAACTGAAAGAGAAATATACAACCTGAGCCTTGATGTCGTAGATCTCCTTTCAATGGATTCTAATTCTGACACACACACTTGCTCATGCATGAAGAAATTCCACTACTTATGATGACCTTGCTGTTGTCTCTATCTGCTGTAGCATCACTTCTCCATACAATCATGTACCAATTCTCCAATAGATCTCTCAAGCTTGTCAACTTCTTCTTCTTCTTCTTCTTCTTAACCCTTTCCATGAGTATCCTCATCAATTTATAAGAGAGAATAGGTTAGTTTCTAGGATAAGAATGATCCCAATAAATCTGGAATGCCAGCTCCTGGACAACCATTCGAATACCAACTCATCCTTCTAGAAGATTCCCTTCTAGAAGGCTTGAGAATCTTAGCTTTTTCCTTTGTAAAAATATGTTCGCACCCTGGCAATGATTACAGTGCGATAAGTTCGCACCCTAGATGAATGCAGCCTGCGAGAATGTATCATTCTCGCAGAAGAGTATATATGCAGCCTGCGAACTATCTTCAAAACATGATTTCTGGAAAAAGATAAGAGCAACCTTCTTCAGGAAGGAGTTCTTTAATGAGGAGTTAGATTTGCTATCATCATGACATCACCATGACATCATCACAATGACCAAAATTGTGGATAACAAACATGAAGCAAGATAATATAAATATGATATAATCAAGAAAGACCAAGATGAGTCGCAAAACCATCCAATATTTTATTCATTCATTCTAAAATCAACCAATACTCTTCACATACTTCAAGATTATAGACCAGGATAAATTCTAGCAACCTTAAGGTAACACACACATAGACCACCGATGACTTCAAATCAGACCAAGACTAATACAAATAAGTCCACTACCACATTTTTCCTCTGCTATGAATCTGCACAAGAATTCTAATTAGTACTAAAAACTAATGTAGAAGCTGAGAGAAGTCTACAGACTATCACTAGTAAATTTGGGTCATTTTGCGACGACCATTTTGATGCTCTTGCAATGTGATGTTGTGGATATTGCGATGAATATTGGGCCCCTCAAACGTCGCATCATATACCATGGAAAGTGCGATGAACCTGAGATAATGTCGCAAGAGTGACGACCAAAGGTAGTCGTCGCAAGAGAGACGAGCTTCAGTGCTTGTCACAAGAGAGACGACCTATGGTGCTCGTCGCACGAGAGATGACCAACAATGATCATTGCAAGAACGAAAACCTAGGATTTTATTTGCAAGAGCGACGACCTGAGTAGTTGTTGCGATGAACTATTCAAGTATAAGATATCATCGACGATAACCATACTTCATCGCTCATGCGACAAACTATAGTAGTTATTGTGACAAACTATCTATACTATCGATGATGCTCTTCGTCACAAGAGAAACAACTAATCCTAGTTTCTATGACGACTTATTCCTCACAATAGTGACAAAGTGTGGATAGTTGCGATGAACTAGCTATACTATCGACAATGCTTTTCGTCGCAAGAGAAATGACCTATCCTATTTTTTGCGACGAACAATTCGTCACAAGAGAGACGAAGTGTCAATATTTGCGACGAACTATCTATACTATCAACGATCTTATGCGTCGCAAGAGGGACAAAATATATCTATTTTAAAAAAATAAAATAAGAAATAAGGTGGTGGTGTTTTTTGCGCCCCGTTTTGAGTTGAATCACCATTCTTGACTTCTAACTTGTGTGAATTTTGTGGCCGAATAATTTCCTTTGGTGCTTTTAATAGAAACTTGAAAATGTCTAGAGAAAGAGAAGGTAGTTACACGATAAAAAGGTATGCATGTCATATAAATAAAAATACAAGGAAGGCAATGATTTCTGTTGGTATGCTTCCACAGAGTTTATTGTGAGACAAGTCAAGCAATCCCAAATTCTTGGAATCTCCTAATATGGTAGGTATTTTATTTGATTAATAGTTATGATGAAGATAAAGTTTCAATAGTTGTTTAAGATGGTGTAGGGAATTGGGATTTTTTTCCAGAAAGCATGTTTCTACAAATATCTAGGACATGGAAATGTTTTAATTTTTTAAAATCACAGGGGATGTTTCCTTCTAATCTATTATTTTCTAAATCCAATCTTCCTATATTTTCAAATCTATATAGTGGTGGTATACTACCATTTAACATATTTCCACTTAAATTTAGAAAGATTAGGATGCTAAGATAGCTGATATGTGGAGGGATGTTTCCTTCTATCAAGTTGCTTGATAATAACAACCGAGACAAATTGGCAGAAAGTAATCTTATTGTAATGGGACAAACATCACTTAGTTTACTTTAGCTCAAGTCTAGCACTTCTAGGTGAGAGAAATTTCTAAGAGCTACAAGAAGGGGCATGGTTGTAGTGATTCCATTGTCAAGTTGATTAGACTGTAAGTATATCCATTCAAGGAGAGATAAGTTACCCAACTCTACTGACACACTCCCACTCAACATGTTGTTTCTTAGATCCACTATCATGATCTTAGAGAAATTCCCAATGGAATTTGGTATATGTCCACTTAATTGGTTTTCCCATAAATAGAGACCATTCACAACTAGTGTTGACATTTCTATTAATTAAATGCACAAATGCTTCAATCTATGAGATTACTATGTATCTGTAGAAGATAGAAAATGTTCTCTGTATTAGAAAAAAAACATCCAATAACTATCTTGGATCCGAACTAGAAAAAATTCTACGTAATGGTCCACACATGTTCTGTCCTAGTTGATAATGTCAAGATGGCTAAATGGTCAAACTTCTAATACTATTTATATTTTCCATTGGATTATCAATTGTGTGTACTCTAATTATGTTCACATAATCAAACATTAGATAGAAACAAATATAAATAAACATCACACTCATGCAATTGTTTTTCTTTCTAGTCAGTGGGCTAGGATATCTTCCTATAAAAGAAGCTCAGAATCTGAAATAGTATAATGTTGATAACATGAAATGGAAATGAAATATAAGACAAACAACATCCTAACCAAAATCTAAAACATAATTATGTTGGTAAACATTAGTTCTTATGAGTAATAATTTCATGCACTACAACTGATAATATCCAAGCTAAAATGTTTCTAGTTGTTTGCATAACCTTGTATTGTTCTTTGTGACTTTCACACCCATAGGAACATTGATGCATGCATACCTCCTGTTAGTCCTTAAATTTGCACTTGACTGTGAGAGGGAAAGCTAGGGCATCATCGGTTTATTGCAAAGTGTTTAGGAGGTTTTTATAATTTGGTTTTTTTAATAAGGTGGTTGAAAACTAGCTCAAGGTTATAACATAACATGAAAATCAAGATCAGAACATAGCATATCCCATTGACTGAATAAAAGGTAGACACATAGATGGATTAAACCAATAAGAAAAAGAGAAGATGAAGCCTTCAATTTGTTAACTTCACATAAATTCTTGCCTTAGAATATCAAAAGAAACAAGAACATCAACTTGAAATCAAAACTTGAAATTAATTCCCACAACAAATTCTTTACTATATTAATTAACAATCAATAAACAAATGCATTGCAGTCTGAATAATGAATTCAAGCAAGAAGAAAGAAAAAAAGAGTAGAAAAGAGAGTCTAACCATCCATATGCCTTTGCTATTAAGTGTCAAATAGAACATAAATGCCTTTACAAGGAATTTCACAAAAAAGTCCTTTGGATCTCCAATTTTTCGACCACCAACTTCTCCTTCTACAGAGTTTATATAGAAACAATACATAATTATCAAGATCCAAAAGAAAAGGATTTGAAAACCTCCTCATCTATATTTAGTTTCTTGTTTCAAATAATCAAGGAGAATATCCAATTTGATCTCCAATTCAAATTGATGAGGTGGCTTGTCAACTGCTGTCCATGAGATTTTTTAGGAGAATAAATCTGGCAAATTCCTGAAAAATAGGGTCCAACAATCTCTTCATATCTCTCAAACGGTAATAGATGTGTAAAAACTGAGAGAGGTTTTTGTGAAGGGCCTCGTTCCAAAGAAAAAAACATTTTGGTTTCAAAAAATTCATCACCAGTTGTTCTGTAACCGCTCCCAAAATTACTGACTAAAACAAAAAATTATTTATTGTGAAATATCATAAAAATAGGCCTCAAAGATAAATTCGAATCTCTTAAAATGTGATTGCTGTGTAAAAACCGAGAGAGGTTTCTGTGAAGGGGCATGTTCCCAACAAAAACCTATTTTTGTTTCAAAAAATTCCTCTCCAGTTGTTCTGCAACCTCTCTTGAAGAAAAAGACTAAAACAGATAAAAATAACAGAGTATTTCCTGTAGCTTTATCATAAAATTAGGCCTCAAATATCAATTCAAATCTCTTAAAATGTGATTGTTGTGTAAAAACCGAGAGATGTTTTTGTGAAGGGGAATGTTCCAAATTAAAATTCTTTTGGTTTCAACAAATTCCTCTCCATCTGTTTTGTAACCTCTCTTGAAGATAAAGACTATAACAGGTAAAAAACAAAGTATTTCCTGTAGCTTTTCTGGTTCTGCAAAATAATAGCCTTTGTCATCAGAAAACACTACTTCAGCTTTTGATGATCTGGTGGTTTCTCTTGTTGCAGGTCTTGTAGAATACTGAGCAATTTATTTTCCTTTTCTTTGTATCTTCCCCAAGTTTTTGTCTTCTTTTGTTTTCCTGTGTAATGGAAGCCTTTCTACTTTTTCTTTGATAGAAAATTCATTAATTGTGATACTCTTTTTCTGTGTGGTTGCCTTCTTCCCTTTGCCATTTCTTTGTTTTCTTGGTTGTGGATCAGGATTTAGGTATTGAATAAGCCAAGTCTAGGGTTTCTGTGAATTATGATCAGGACGATATGCTACTCTTGTCTAATCCAACTATGAGGGACTCCCTTTTTCCAATCTGTGTTTTGCTTATCTGGAAGCAATAATTGGTCGACAAAATCCATGACTACGTGCTCCTTTTTCCACCATCGTTCTCCTCCAATTTCCAATATGCAAGATGTTCGCCATGCCCTTTGAAAGTGTTAAATAAATCGAACCAACCAACATCCTTGAACCTTTGTGCCATCTGTGGGTATGTATCAAGCAACTCGGTACCCTCAGGTTCCAACCTAATAATTTGACCACTTTTCTTCGGTGCCATATCAATAACACGATGTTACAAATTGACATTGTTCGAAAATTGAATTTACAATCTGCAACTGTTAGCATATAACAATTTCTTCTGGAAAATACTTGCGCTTATAATTCAACAAATTACGACGAGTGACAGGATCATATAATGATGTTTGGAAATTTACTGATTTGAAAAGGGTCTTTGCAGGTACATAATGATCCCATCATGTAACGGTTTGAACTGTATAATTATTCAAGAGATATCGTGTGATACATGCAAATTATCAGTCCACGATTTATGTAGTCATAACAAAATCAGGGTGGTTGGCGCTTATCATGGCATGATTATATTAACGCTACGGGAATAATGTTATTCCAGTAGCGCTATTAATAACTTGGCAAAATTTTGAATTTGCAAGATTAAAATAGGCATATGAAGTGACACATCTTGTAAAACCATGTCTTAACTCCCCAAACTTAAGGAAATTATTAAAAAAGCTAAAAATGTGAAACATAACAAACTAAAAACAAAGATTAAAATCAAATGAAAGCAAACAATGAAGTGCAGGTAGGGAGGGTTTAGGATTAGAGTTTCTCACTAAATCAAAAGCAAAATTAGAGACTAACACCTCCCAAGCAATAGTGGGAGCCTCACTGCCTAATAAGCATGGAATTAAGTCTGATCCTTGAGCTTCAACAACTCAAAGTAAAAAAAGAAATATTCACACAGAGACACTTGTATGGACAAAAGCATAGAAAAAAGAAAAATAGAGAACAAGGAACTATATTATGTCACTTTACTTCATCTATTTCAATTTTCCAACTGCAGTAACGAATTTACGATGAAAAATAGAGAAGAAGGAACTACATTATGTCACTTTACTTCATTTCTTTCAAATTTCCAACTGCAGTGACAAATTTACAATGAAAAAGAAGATGAAAAATTACCTCTTTCACTTTATTTGGAAATGCTAAGTTGAACCACTTATGGAAGTTCAATTCTCCTACAAACATGTCACTAGTTGGCCTTTTTTTGGTAAGAATTTCCAATATTAGAATGCCATAAATATAAACATCCCCTTGAGTGGAAACCCTCTCACCTAATCTATACTCTACATTCAAGGCATTTTTTTTTATCAAAACTTATTCAACAAATACATATAAAATTTATGTGAACAAAATACAAAATCAAAATAATGTTACTATAAATCTATACCTGGTGCAATGTAACCCATCAATCATTTCAAAGAAACTATTGAAGTAAGTGAGTCACATGAGGTTGCACCAATTGATTATGCAATCCCAATTTTTTTTACATGGCCAAACATGTTTTCATCCAACAACACATTGCTTGGTTTTATATCACAGTGCACTACTTGAATCAAAGAATCATGATGAAGATATTCCATGACATGGGACACATCAATGTAAATATCTAATCGTGTTTTCATTCCCAACTCACAAACATCATTGTTGTCATCTTTATTAGGATACATATTCTTCTATAAGATTCCATTACACATAAAATTGAACACTAAAGCTCTGAAATGGAGGTTGGAACATGAGGTTATGATTCTCATAAGATTTCGATGTCAAACCTTTTGCAAGGAATTACACTCTACTTTAAAACTCTTCACAACCTGTTCATTTTGCAAATGGAAAAACTTCATAGCAAAAATCATGCCATCATTCACAATTCCTTTGTACATTGATCCAAAACTATCAGTCCCCAACAAATTGGCCTCAATAAATCCATTAGTTGCTCTAGAAATATCTTGATATGATATATTTTCATTCTCAAACTTATGGGAAACAACTCTTGGGAAATCAAAGTTTTGTAGATGGAAATTCCCTCTTCAGAGGAATCACAAAAGTAGACAACATAATATAAAACCAATACCACCAAAAATTGGCAATAATACTTTTCTCAAAACATCAAAATGATTTCTTGGTGTTGGACATGCTGGTAAGGAAAATACTTGTGGACAGCAGAGACCTAAATTTCCACTTAAGGATATGGTAATTCTTTGATTTTTAGAAAATTATCCTTTTGATATTTCTTCGTTGAGATTGTTGAAAGATAAATTCAAATAGTGAAGCTCTTTCAACTTATTGAGAATATTTGTTATTGTCCTTGATAAAGAGTTATAAGAGAGATCAATGTCCATGAGATTTTGTAGATACCCAAGTGAATATGAAATGGAAAATTCTAAGGAATTGTTAGATAGATTCAATGATTCGAGTGCAGTGCAACTTCCAAGTGTTGGTGGAGTGACACCGGTTAATATATTGGTAGAAATGTCTATAGCTAAAACATTTTCAACTTTCTCTTTCTCTAGAGGTAAGGGTGGAATAATTTCCTTTGGTGCTAAAGCAGTACTCTACAACAAAATAATAAATATTACAATAAATATCACAGGAGAGTAATAAATATTATAAGACTGTATAGAGGTCATTGGTGTAACACACCCAACCCCCTATCCACTTTAAGGCTGGTGGGATGTTTAATTTTCATCTTCTTGGAACTTGGGACGAGTATTTATAAGGTTCATTGGTGCATATGATTTGTAATTTCTACTTGGAAGTGGTATCTGTTAGGACCCTATAATTGATAGGGAAATCAATATTCTGACTGATATCTATTTCAGGGATACAAAAGATTGCTCATAAATAGTGAAGATGGGAAAGTGGCATAAATCTCTCAATACATCTCAGCTGTTATCACATGCTAATTTTTATAATCTCAGCATACAATTGGTTTTGGAATGACCTTTGTTTTCTCAGGTTATTTGGACAAAGAGTTAAAAGCATGGTGTAGTGGTAGATTTTATATTTAGAGCAAGTTTAAAAATTTCTAATTTTGGCTAAATTTTAGTTTTTTTAGCCCAAGTTTGGCTCTCGGGCTTTATAACAGGGTTTTATTTAATTTAAATTTATGCCAAAATTTTGGGCCCGAAGGCCAATCTTCAGTCCTCGAGCCACGCACATGTAGTCATATTATTTACTAAAGAAACAACATACAAGCCAACGCTCAAGTTAGGGATGATTTTAAGGATGGAAATTTATTTTAAAATGTAGAAACCTTGGCGAATCTTACTAATCCTCCATATATCAACTATAAATGTTTGGTGATATTTTTGTAAAAATATTCAAATTTCTAAGTATTTTATAAAATTTTGGCGATTTTTAAGGTAAAATAATTTTATCCTATAGAATTTGGGCGAATCATTTTTAAAATAGCGAATCTCGTTTTTGGAAAAACCATGGAAAATTAG
>SNQJ01S0035187.1:56847-69800 GCA_010110895.2 Picea sitchensis | reverse complement strand
GCTCACTTCATTGATATGCTATGTGAACATCGACGTATATAAAATGTTAAGTGTTACTCCCCACCTTGCATGTGGGATATATCCCCATTGCAAAACAAAGCACAACGCAGAATAAACACAACAAGTCGCCAACTAATAAATCGTGCAGGTATCTTTTCATTCCAACTCGCATGTGTGTTTGTATATGTCAAATTTTGCAGAGGTGAATTCGCTGGCACCAAAAGCAAGATGTAGAAGGAATGCAGAGCCAACTGCCAAATGTCCAAATCAAACAACGCATTATACATGTGTCATTAGCAAACATAAAGGTTTTTTCATCATCGCTTTCCCAGCTTGTAGGTGTATTCAAGATTTAAACACAGATTAATTAAATGTTGAAGAAAGCTGGTTCATACACTCGCGCATTAGACATTATCCTTGCAAATTTTCTCCTTCTTTGCAACGTTGTTTTTTATTTATTGTGATGATAGTTGAATACAAAAGTTTCGAGCTTGGAGCTTATCAACAGGAAAAAGAGTTTGCAGATTGGTCATATTTTGTCTTCAGATGTATGGTCTTCATGTTGAACATAAGGCACTTGAACTTGTTGATGTAGATCAACATATGTGATGGACATGTCTTGCGATGAGCCGAGACCAGAGCATGTTTTATCTATCTATTTACAAGCTGCAGATGACCCCCAATTTCCACATGAATGGCCAGTGTTTGCTTAGTTTTCTTTCAGACTGTATGATAATAAGAAGCAACAAGTCACTTTTAAACAAAGCACCAAG
Organism: Picea sitchensis; assembly: GCA_010110895.2. Classification (NCBI taxonomy): domain Eukaryota; kingdom Viridiplantae; phylum Streptophyta; class Pinopsida; order Pinales; family Pinaceae; genus Picea; species Picea sitchensis. Next base: position 69,027 of record SNQJ01S0035187.1, on the reverse strand, counting down.
GAATTCAAAGGGAAGATGCACTTTGGTAATGGCCAATTACATATGGTATCTTTTTAATTTCTTAAATGTCAGCGCGCTGCAATTTTTGTTTATGCAAGGCCTCGTGTTTATGGTGGAGCTCTTAGAGCTGATCGAATGTTAGAGGATGTTTCCAGCGTCAAAATACATCAAATCAACAAGTGCCCAGATTACAAGAGAAGAATTAGTGTGCTCTACTCATTGCAAGACATAGTTTCAAACCCTTTTAAGAGCGATTGTTCAAAATTAAATTGTAGAATACCCATTGTAAATTTCCATATCATCGCTCAGGTGCCGACATTTTTCATACTACTTATGTTTGGAAAAATTCCCATGAATATAACAAATTGTGGATTCAGAGGGAGAAATTAAAAAGAATGAAATTAAAATGCAATTAAGAAATAAAATTTTGGTGCAATTCGGGAAGAAGTCTTCATCAACATGAAAAGGGTGCATGCATTCAATGAAACTAGAGAAAATTGGGACATTTTAAAAGGAATCATTCATATGATGAAAATATTGCAGTAAAAGTATGGCAGTGTTGGGAAGATCATGCTTCAAAGAACAAAATCAAAGAACTCGCTAGGGGGATTTCATTCCAACTTGTGGCCTGTGAATATTTTGAGGAACAAAGATTACTATATATGACAAGAAACGTGGTTCTATCCTGGCTACACTAATAGAAGAGAAGAAATCTTATCATGCAACACTCATATCATGCAAGTGAGATGTCAAGAGATTTCCCAAGTAACTAAGTTCCATGTTCAAGGAATGTCAGTTGATTTGTGCATTTATCTCACCTTTTTAAGGGTTTCAGGCCTAAATGTTCAGTTGTGGAGAGGATGGTGAAGTGGCGAGAGCATCCAGATCTTGAGAAAATGAAACTGATGTGCAACTTGAACATCAATTTTGTCCATTGAGAATGTTTGGTATCTAAATCTTGCATTCGGTGGCATAAAATCAGCAAGCAAAAAATGTTTATTCCAGATTTGAGTATGTGAAAGGTAAGAGGTTAAAGATCAGTTGATATTTTCAGGGCATTAATTCCAGCATTCCATATTAGACAAAAAATGGCAGAGCATGTTTAGGGTGAGGTGGCAGATCTCATGTCATCGATATGAACTAGAGGATTGAGAGCACAAAATCAACAAGTAGTCGAAATATAGAGATACATATGGCAATCAGATTCACATTTTTAGGTAGCTCCAGTTAGTCAAAGACATCCAAAGATCACAAGGGGCAATTTAGTTTCCATATATCAAGGCAAAAAATGTAAAGATACCTGGTAGAGAAAGATAAGGAAATGCATAGGTGGCAGAGCATCTAAAACTAGTCAATCAATAGTTGAACTAATTCAGATTCGGGACTTCAATAGTTCTAGATATGTTACGACAAGTGTCACTACATAAAGAGTTTGTTTCCTAAAACTTAGCAACATATTTTGATTGCAATTATATATATATATATATATATATATATATATTTTGTATTAGAGAATGGGAAAAATTCTTTTGGTTGATATGAGAGCCCAACTAGATATTGTGTAATATTTTCAGGATCAACCAGTAATAGAGAAGTGCATTTACAGGATTCTCGTGTAGAAGCGTTGGTGGTGTGTTCCCTTTCTGTTTTCAGTTATTTTCCTGTTATCTTTCATGCACTTTCATTTCTTATTATTGAAAGAAAGTAATAGAACATAATTTATGTATGCATACTCTGTGTCTAATTTTTCAATAATCTCTATGTTATTCATTTGAAGCTTTGCAAAGGAATTCTTAATTTCTCCTCTGTTCAATGGATCTCTCCCCTTTCACCCCATTCATCCACACTAAATCTAAGATGATCCAAAATTTTTTACTATCCCGCCCTGTGGAGACATTTACTTCTAGATCTGAGCTAATCCTTACTTTATAAACATAACCCATAGCCCAATGGAATTCTATAACATTCCTTTAGCCAAACCTCTCAAATTTAAAACAAATTCTGCACCTTATAACTAGCCTAACATCTAAAATCTAAAACAAAGCAAGATCAGACAAAGAGAGCCCTCTTTGAGTCTTGGAGGGATAGACCCAGGACTCCAAGCGGTTTGATGTTACCTTTGTGATTTCCCCCACAACCTTGGGAAAATTACAGAGTGATAACACTATCTATATCTAATTCATTTCAAATACTCTATTGCATAATTATGGTTATGCTTATACTATGATATCCAGGGGATTACTTATACACAACCAAAAAAAACCAAGTTGAAGTATTAGATTAGCTATGCGAATCATATGATATGATGAACTAAAGGGAATCATATATGCTACATACTTAGGTGTGGTTCATTAGATAGAATGAATGGCCCCATAGTGGCCCATAAATTATGGTAATGTAAAAATAAATAAATAAAAGGAACCTTAAGAAGTCATAAAAAGAAGAAAAAGACAAGGCATATCTGATCTTTGATATTCTAATGTGTAGCATTGCATTGATACAACATCTAGAGAATATGAAAATGCGCAAACTGCTTACTATAGTAAATAAAAACAGAATTATATTTAGTTTTTAGTAAAAACAAAAAATACTTTTAAGACATGTCAATAAATCCTAATAGAAATTAAAACCGACAAGATTGCAAATAGTAAACACCATTGATATTCTTTTTTGTAAAATCCATATGAGAGGAGATTAAATAGTGACACACACACACACACACACACACACACATCTCAAAGGCAATGACTTAAATAAGCTCCTCTTGGTTTCAAGAATAATTTATTGGAGCCGTTTGATCTTGGAGCAAACCTCCCTCAATCTGAAGGAGCAACAACAAAGTCAACATTTACTATGTTGTTACTCCATTGGATCGAGAGAGGTTTTCTCCAAGAATAAACGACTCCAATAATTTTTTCTCTACTGAACAGGGCCAACCACGTGAAGGTGGAATCTCCTATGGCCCCTCCCCCCCCTCACATCACTCTCAATTCCCCAATACCCAATCTATATTCCACTAAAAAATATGCATTAAAAATATTCAAAATTGATAAAAAGTGATTGTAAAGATATAAATGAGGTTTATCATTCAAAGGCATATGTCATAATTTTTTATTTATTTTATAAATGAGACTTATCATTCAAAATATGTTACAAATTTACTAGCTATATAATGTACATCTATTTGTCTTATAAAATTATTATACATCATCAATTTCTTTTAGTCTTCTTTTGTGTTTTCCAATTCTTAAGTAATTCATCCATGTACGTCTTCTTTTACTGGGTGCTCTTCAACGAATGATGTTGATTTAGTCCTTTCACACTGAGCATGCCTGGTCTCGTACCCATGACGTGGAGGCTGTTATGAGGGGCCATCACCTACAAAAACAAAAAATATTAATTTTTTATGGAAAATTTTAAATACCATTGAAGTAGTTCATTAATAATAAAATAAAATTCTGCAATGTTATTATTTACTTGCTGGTCCACTAGTTAGCACCATTGGAATGGCTGCCCTGTTCTCCTAATCATCTTCAGGTCAAGAAGGCTCAAATACAACATTCTCTACTATTGAAATGACAAAATTTATAAGGACAAAACCGTAAATGTATAAGTAATAAAAATTAGAAGTACAAAATTTATAAGTACAAAATTATTAAGTGTATGATTAATATACAACCATTTTACCATCAATCACAGGAACATCTTGGGGCTACACCCTACTGGGATGGGGCTGCTGGGGAGCACCATGATCTTCTGGATGCACTTCACTATCAATGCTTTGTTGTCATCTAGTACTAATGGTTTCATTGATAGTGATACTCCCCTGATTAAAACAAAGTAAGAAATTAAAGTTATGGACAATATCAAACATTTACGTATTTTATAAGTAATGAAAGGTTAATGTTGAATGATTTTTATTTACCTTATCCCGCAAACTGGATCTTGGGGTCTGTCCCATGATTTTCCTATGATCAACTATGGATTTATAGCTGTATTTGTAACCAAGTTGGAGGTCTTTCTCCATGGTTTCAATTCCGAATTCACTACCCTGCATTACATAAGAGCATGTTTTTTTAATGGTTTTGGCTGCAATAAACTGAAAGTTGTAAGACAATAGAAATAATATTCTTAAGATGTTTGGGTACTTACGATTCATGACTGTAACCTTGAGTAGCCACCTTGGCCTAGCTTGTGTTGGTTATGTTTGGAAATCCTTACTTTGGTTTCCTTCGAAGTGTCAGGAAACCTATGATCAAAATTTTCAAGTATGTTATATACCACACTTTTATTTAGATCTAAAGAAAATTAAAGGTATTGAAATCAAAATATTGTAATTTACCTTAGGGTACCATTTATTTTTTCTCCTGATTTTTTCAATATATTTTCTTTTGCATCATCAATGATCGCCTTCCACTCCCTCTCTGGAATCGAGGGAGGACACTCATACCTAGGGTTTCTTGCCAATATTCATTTATAAACATCCCACGTATATTTTATATATTCACTTGCTGCAGAGGTGATCATTTTTTTATTGAACGTGTCTACTCCAAAGAGGCCTTCGAGATAATCCATAAGTTCTTTTTTGGGGTTGGAATTCTGTAAATTCCACCTCATGCGTAAGTTTTCCCCAAAAATCAACAAGGCCTTGCTCTCCAGGTGCCTATAAAATTTGTCGTTTCCTACACACAAAAATATATGATCATTAATTTAAAAATAATAATCTAGATGATTTGTTTATGAGATGGACAACATGAAACATTTAAAATATGAAAAACTACCTGGGAGTCTTATTTGTTTTAATGGAAGTCCGTTATCGTCGACCAAAAATATGCACGAAAGGGTCCTCGTGCTGGTCACACATCTAGCTCCAGGAAATGCAACCATGTCAACCCCATCATCAACCTCATTTATGTCACCACCTCTAGAAGCTGACCACTTTGTGGATGCCTAGCGGTGCATGTCATGGATCCTATCTAATTTAGGTGTGGAAGATGAGAAGTAAACAATAATCTAGCAGATGTATGACAACCCACGTCATGAATCTGTACTGGTGTCTTTGTAGCACCACTACTACCAACACCACGCTAAACAGGCTCCAAAAATCTCTTTATAAAAAAGAAAATGTTTTTTCGTGAGATAGTGTAAAAGTTAGAAAACAAACTTTCATAATTGAACATATGAGTACATTAAAAAAACACTTTAAATTATGGTTATTACCTTATATGTGTTAAGATGTGACATAAGGAGATTGATCCTTTCTAGGACGTCAGGAGTTTGATGAGGACGGCCTAACAAGCTATCAAGTTCCTTGTTCGCTTTAATGATATTTCTTTTTATTAATACCATCGGACCATGGGATGAATACAACCCCTCCTCATCAGTGGAATCATGATCAACATGTCATGTCGACTACATATAATTTCAAAAAAATAAATGTTATTTCAGTTATATAAACATATGAAATAACTAATCGCCACACAAATAAAATTATATAAACAAATAATAGAATTCACGTAAAATGAAAGTCAAATTTGATAATCATTTACATGCTTTGTGGCTGACCCTTTTCCATGATCATCCTGCCACATTATAATATAATTAGAACCCCCAAATATTTAAAAAATTGTTAACGATAACAAAAAAACTGATTTCCACCCAAATAAAATCAGCCTCAACGATCAACCTAACACATTATTATAAAATTGGGACTGTGAAATATTTGAAACATTGTTAAAGATAAAAAAATATAATGCAATAAGTAGAGGTTTCTTAAAGAGGTGTTTCATAAGTACCCACACACTATTAGTCGATGTTCCTACTTGATCCAGAATCGGATCCAGGAGCCTGATAGGGCTAAAAAAGGCTAAAAAATGAAAGTGCTCAGAATCCAACGAAACCAACGCCATTGTGTCCGTCTCGTCTTCATGATTCTGGCCATATATTTACTTTGTCAAACATACATCGTATGCGAAAGATACCGCATCCTGATCGAAAACCCAAATAGGCAAAAAAAATGGGTGATTGTACAGTCCGTACAGTGCCACGTGGCAGGATGACTGTACAGGCCGTATATCTGATGTGGTAGCTCCTGGTGATGACACATGTTGGGTGATGTGGCATACGACAGGGATTGGACCAGTCAGAGGGTGACACGTGTCACCACTGTAAGGGTGACACGTGGCACATGCTGACGTGGCAGACACAGTGGCATGCTGACAGGGCAGTGACGTGGCAGTACGGAGCTAAAAACTTGGCAGACAAGTGGTATCAGAGCTAGTTGACATTTGGATTTGAGTTTTTCATGTTAACCAGGGGAAAACTACAACGTGGTGAAGGCGAGCTTGTTGCAGAGAATCCATTAATTGGATTGAGAAAGAAAGATTCTCATAGCGAGAAGATGAAATAAGAGGAATTATGACAGCCATATACATATATGCAGTTCTGAAATGAAGTAATAAACAACAAACCATAACAAGAGAAGTGATAACGGAGTTCGACACAAAATTGCCTACGTCTCCAGGCCTTTGTCTCAGTGGGGGAGGCTTCTTTATTTCTGTTCAAAGCTCAAAAACTACATCACAACAATGCCATTAGGCTACAAGACTGATTTTTTCATGTTATTCCAGATCTCTAGAACCCAAAAAAAGAAACGACACGCAAAACGGATGACCGGAGCTCCCAGAAATGGCCCGCAAGCGTCTGCTCCTTAACAGTTTCCCTGCATAAAAATGGCTTTGGCTTGGCTTCCCTTCAGCATAAATCTAATCTGATTGTCCTCTATGGCCTCAAATAGGCCTGTTTTTTATAGATCTGAAGTTGGTTATCCATCCCCAACTTCCTCCAAAAATCTGGCCTCCAAAAATGCCCAATATCTCCCAAAAATGGCCAAAATCCACTAATTACAGGCATAAAATCAATTAAAAATCCAAAACATTATATAAAAAAACCCACTTTGCATATTTATTTGGGTGTAGCCCCCTTTTGGCGTGCTCTTGGTCATATGGGAGGCGACTAAGTGGCCAGGTGCTCCACTTGTTGTGCGCTAGCCCCTTGTCCGGGCTGGCTCCTGGTCATCAACGCTTGCATAGGATCCTTGGCCTAAAATAGCCCAAGCCCTGAGGGATAGGCCCCCCACTTCGCGTTGGTGGTTACATGGAGGAGCTGAAGTCCAAGGGCTAGGCCCTATCCCAATCCACGCACATATCTCTGACGCCTGTGCCCTTAGCCACTGTGGTCACATATATAATAAACCGTGGGCTGGGGCTAAGCCCCAGCCCTTTCCGCCTCCAACCAAACTTTTGATTAAAATTAAATAATTTTTTTTCCATATAGATATTAAGAAACACTAGTGGAGCGGGTGGTTAGCCCGGTCCTGCCAGTCCGTAGCTTGGAGGAGGTCAGGGGTTCGACTCCGGTGGAGACCCCAAAATTTTGCATAACATCGGAGAGCCAACTAGAGGGTGCCACGTGGAAGCCCATGACTGGGCCACGTGGAACCACGTTATTCACCTGAACCGATGCCACTTGTCAAAAACGGATTGGTCCACTTGTCTGTCGAGTTGTCAGCTCTGTACTACCACGTCACTGCCCTGTCAGCATGCCACTGTGTCTGCCACATCAGCCTGCGCCACATGTCACCCTTACAGTGGTGACACGTGTCACCCTATGACTGGTCCAATCCCTATGGTACGCCACATCACCTACCATGTGTCATCACCAGGAGCTGCCACATCAGCTATATGGCCTGTACAGTCAGCCTGCCACGTGGCACTGTACAGTCACCCATTTTTTTTGCCTGTTTGGGTTTTCGATCAGAATGCGATATCTTTCGCATACAATGTCCGTTTGATGAAGTAAATATATGGCCGGAATCAAGAAGACAAGATGGGCGCAATGGAATTAGTTTCGTTAGATTTTGAGCACTTTCATTTTTGAGCCTTTTTGAGCCCTGTCAGGCTCCTGGATCCGATTCTGGATCACTACTTGATTCAAATGATAATCCACTAATAAATTTTCCTCGGGAGATATCTTTTTTATTGTGCACAAGACTACCCAATTCTCTTCGCGTCCCTCATATATGCAATTCGGTTGCTTGTTTGTTGTCCCGGGTCATGTACTATTTATAAACCCTACGATATTGCCGTAAGCTTTAGGATTTCCATCAATATAGATAGTCGCTCCCTTATTTTTATCGTTGTTTATTAGCTGTATATAATTTGAGGCAAGTGCATATCTTTGCATACTTTGCATGTACCAGACCAACCACATCTAATCGTTATAATTGTAACATGGTTCGACATAGTCCATCAATTTAGTTACTGTATTGTATTTTACAGTTATTCCATCCATGGAAAATAGCTCGAGTCCATGCAGGGAGGATGGTGCAATGAGATATGTCCTATTGTTGAAAATGAAGTCAGTGTCTAATGGAGACAGTTCCTTAGGTACCCATTTTTTCGCCAAATGATTATACCTGAGTGGAACCTCTATGTCTCCTATGCTCTCATCATCATAAGAGCATGATCCTTCTTCGGCAAGAAAAATTTCCATGCGTCTACAAAATTTTCTTCCGACTTTTTCACCTCTGGTCCTTGTTTGCGTATCATATCTACTAGATGAAGTCACATTTCCCTCTATTTGTCCTATGCTTCCCTCACTCGAGGAAGAAATATATGACATGTACCTGTTTGGTTGTACCTTCAGTCGCATGTGCACGTGTTGTTAGTGAGTAGTCCATCCTCATCTTAGTTCCAATTTTTGAACCTTTTTTTTCTATATTCAAAGTTCTAAATAATTTTTTTATATATTTAGTTTTGGATGCACAATTAGAGGGTCAAATTATCTAAGTTAGTAGGGGAACTCATGCATGTGGATTCCCAACTTAATGAAGGTTATGAATCTCTAGGTGGGTTTCACCTAGAGAACGGTGAGAGGAAGAATACAACTCCACCTAGAGCTTGAAGACACATAGGGGGGATTTTGTGGATGCCCTCAATGAGGAATATTACCATGTGGGGAGATATGAGGACCAATACACCAAATGGTTGCAGCTCCACCGGGGTCAGGATAAAACTATGGGACTATACCAACACCTTCCATACCTTTACTACACACTTATGAAACTAACCAACATAGAGTTCTAAAATACCACAATGGTATACACAAGTATATACATACTAAGATGGAGTTTTTGGAGATCTCATGCAAGAGAGAAACCTTTAGATATGTGGTTAAATTAAGGATAATTTCTAGCTAAAGGGTAAAGAAGATTTTGGCCTTAAAACAAATCACAACCACCTATAACATGAAATCAACAACTTGATCACTCATAGTCGTTTTTCATAGTGTACTTGTTCAATTTCAATGCACAAAGGCCTTGAACATTATAAAAGCATCCATGGTCCATGACTTGGCACAACCAAGAGAAAAAAGTGCCAAAGGGGAAGATGAAACCCCTAAAACCTAAAACCTCAGGCTACGAGAGATAAAACCCCTTCAAAAACCCCCTCAAAGTCATCAATCACATAGATCGACATAGATCATTGCACCTAGACTAGGGGGATTCAAACTGAGCACCCGCTGACATGGAACTACCCAAATTCCCAATAGAGTTGGTGAAAACCAGTTGAGATAAACCCTTGGTTACATTGACTATAGAAATTCTATAGATACCTGAGACAAATTTTAGGGAATGGGTAGATGATCCAAAAAGGATCCATAGAAATCTAAGGATAACTCATAATTCACAGAAGCACCTCAAGAATCTCAGAATGGCCTTGACAAACAAAGAAAAGGAAAAGATTCAAAGTCCTCAAAACTTAGTGAAATCGACATCATTTCGAAGAGCACGTCACAATATTTCCAATGATGTAAATGACTCATCAAATAGAGTTACAAATCAAAATATATTCACGGTCAAAGTTTTGGTCAATCTAGCCCAATGAGTAGGAATGAGTCAAAATCCGTACTGTTGACGTTAGCATAAGTATGTATGATGTCAACATCCATACAGGGTATGTGGCACACTCAGAGGGAGACACGAGTCATGATGATGTGGAAACACTAGAGGTTGCCACGTGTCACTCATTTTTGGCGTTTTTTGATCAGTCCATTGACTAATGGAAAAGTGCCACATGGCAGTCTGTACAACCACGTGGCAATCCATACAACCACTTGGAAGGTGACGTGGCAAGCTGATGAGACAGGGCTGAAAGGGCATGACTGTGCAGTGTGGTGATGTGTGCCAATAAAAGGCCGCTACGTGGTAGCAGGAAAATTCACAAGGACATCCAACAACTGAATATTCAAAAAAATGGTGGGGTTGGCTGGCGCTAACCCCCAATCTGCCATATTTGGTAGTGATCCCGCCAGATCTGGCCAGTTGAAACTGCAGGACGCCAAAATTAACCAACCCACCAAAAAATCCACCAAATTCAACCATATGGTTGTAACAATACACCAAAATGGGAGGCTTGCGGGTTTGACCCCGGGACCTCCCCCAATACACAACGATTTGAATTAATCCGTCAACCACTATGTCAACGTACTACATTGTGTAGTACGCCCACCTTATTATTTAAAAATTGAAAATCGTAAGGCACGGGGGGAGGACCAAGGCGTACGACGGTACATAAGTGTTGATATTATGGTAGATGTGGGAGGTATTTACCTCCACGTGTAAACCTGACGAGGATAGAATACTCCGGGAAGCAAGAATAAACCCTAATGAGTTGTCTAATAACCCTAGAAGACTTGTCGGCTAAAGAAGATAATTTATATTAGGTTATTAGCCTCCAAGAGAAGAATTCGGCCAGAAATAATAATATATACTGAACAGACAGATACCTAGAATTAGAAGTCGGCCCAGGCAGTTAGCCAGAATTAGTATAAATACAGGAGGCCAGTTCTCATTCTGGCAGGCAGTCTCAGAATTGCAGAGCAACAACTTGTGCGCACTACAATGCCCAATCTTGTGTGCAGGTTTGAGGAGAGCTTCCATTGCAGCTGCTGCAGCTAGCAGATCACGTTTGGCTTGGACTATCTCTTGGTTAGGGTTTGGACTATATGATTAGCTCTTGTTGGTGTGATTTCCTTGGGGAAAGGTGTGCTACCCTTTGTTTGTCTATCTAGCCTAAGGTTTTCTTCCAGAGTGATTCTCTGTCAAGGTTAAGGTGCTCGGAGGGTGGATTCGGCCTATGGTTGGGTGACAATAGAGATATTGTCAATGGTAAAATGAGCACATCCAATATATTCTAACAGGTTATGGGCCCACACCTCCTTCATTCAGTGTAACTACTGGAAGGAAACATAGCCAGAAGGATATTAAGCTCGTTGAAGAAATATCGCTAGGGTTTCCTAGTAGGAGCAGTCACCAAAGGACTACCGCTAGGGTTACTAGCAGATGCATTTGCAGAAACCCTAATCCTCTCGTTGAGGCACCTTAAGTGAAGGGATTGACCTAATATTCAGACAGATCAATGCACCCTAGCCTAGTGCATCTCCTAGTACTCTCAGCAAGCCAAGACGTCAAGTTTGATTTTGTGGTCAAATCTAGGGTTTGACCAAGTCAAAGAAACCGTGACTTATTCTATGAAGTCAAAGAACAAGTTAGATGGAGCCTCTAACTTTAGAGCGTGGAAGACAAGGATTGACCTCATCCTTTCCAAGAATAAAATGCTAGATATCATAAAATGAAAGATTGTGGAACCAGAGTTTGAAGAAGGAAAAGAGAAGGAATCGCAGAACGTTTCAGTTATGGAGAAGTTCAAATATGGTGACATCAATGCCATGAGTATCATAGTGGAATCCATAAAATACCACTTGATACCCTACATCTCCCATCTTGACTCATCAAAGAAGATGTACGATGCCCTAACAAATATCTTCTTGATCATAAACGTTGGACAAGTTATGAGTCTGAAGAATGAGCTCCATGACATGAAGATGAATGATGATGACAACATAACATCATACTTTGTGAGGATCTCCTAGTTAAGAGATCAACTACAAGCTATTGAAGAAATCACTTCAGAGAAGGAATTGGTAAACATAGTACTCAACGGTCTTCCCAAGACGTGGGATGCATTTGCCGCAAGCATGAACACAAGGAAGGAGTATCCGACATTTGAAGAACTTTGGACTTGCTATGCTCAAGAAGAATCAAGGATCAGTGCAAAA
>SNQJ01S0035187.1:0-55384 GCA_010110895.2 Picea sitchensis | reverse complement strand
TTAATTAATTAAATCACTTTAATTAATTAATTAACCTTTTTACCTCTGAAAATCTCCTTATCTCTCCTTGTGGCTTCCCTGGCCACTGAAAGTCACTTCTAGCCATCCCATCCTATAGTGTTTCTCCTCCCGATTCCAATGATCTACTACACTGAGAGGTTCCTCCAAGTAATGTGCCCAAAATGACCTCTTCAGTGATTTTAATTAACTTATAGCTCAAAATAGTCAAAATCATGGAAATTGTCGGAATGGAACGAAACCAAAGCCAACCTATGTGGAATGGCTCATAATGATGGAATATGATGATAAATGCCAACTAGACCCCAAAATTCCTCTCAAATACCCCTGTACTCGCTATAACATCCATCTGGCTACTCTGGTCATCATAAGTCTCTGCCCTGTGATGATGTCCCAAAGTGGGGACATTACAAAGAGCAACCTCAAGAACTTGAGGCATACCAGAAGGAGACCCTTGTATACAGATGGAAGAAGATAACTTGGTGAAGAATGTCCAATGCACAACAGAAGTGTGGTGAAGATTCTCTATAATAGAGATATTGTATCAAGATGATTACTTAGTAGATCAGATCTCATGATGACATAAGAAGTGCCACATGGATATTTTCCAGTGTTCCAACAATGATATAATTTATTGATCAGAGCTACATGAATCCTTCAAATAAGACCAGTACTCCATAATGAAGTACATTTGAAATCAAGCATTACATTATCCATGATGAAGTTCATAAAGGAGAAAGAGGTTCTCCATTACATATCTCCACATATGAGCAGATAAACATACATATTGGTAAAGCTTCTATCCAAGATGAGAGAGTTTGCGTACTCAAGATGGAGCACATGAAGATGAATTCCCTATTGAAAAAGGAAGAGATGACTCCCAGGTTGGGAGGGAGCACTAATATGTATTGATTTATGGACAGTCATTTTTTCAGTTCGAAAAATGGTCCAGGATGAGCAGTTTCCTTTCCAGTTCGGAAAGTGGATTGAGATTTCTGATGGACAATAATTTCCCATTGTGGTTAACATGGGGAGTGGTATAGGGAAGTCTCTCTTCTTGTGGTTTACTCAAGAAGACTGGCCCGCCTCGCCGGACAATGATTTCTCATTGTTGTTAACATGAGGAATGGTCCATTTTAGAGGTTGATACAGGACCGTCTTTTCCTCTTGTGGTTAACAGAGGAAATGGTTCAGACAGTCATTCCTTAGGGTTTATACATTCTCTCTAGGGTGCACTTTTATTAGTGTAGGAGGAATGGCCCAGGGTGGGGAATGGTCCAGGCTAAAAAATCAGGGATAGACATTCCATAGGGTTTATACATTCTCTCTAGGGTGCACTTTTATTAGTGTAGGAAGAATGGCCCAGGGTGGGGAATGGTCCAAGCTCATAAATAAAGACAATTATTCTTCCTTGCTTGAGAAGAATAGTCCAGACAACTCTTCATTATTGTTTTACTTTTTGAGGGAAAATATTCTTTCAGATCTCAGAGATGTGAGTGAAAGATTGGCCTAGATGATTCAATTTATATCATAACATTGTTTATGTGTAGGTTGATATCAGATGATTATTATGAATACTATATGAAAGTAGATGTATACTACTATGGTGGATGTGTTCCACTGTTCGTGACTATACGTTATTGATCAAGTACTTGTTTTCTACTTGGTGTGGTAGTGTACCACTGGATTGTAGTTATGTACTACTATGGATAGACACAGTTGTGTTCTATTTTTGTTCCGATTACCTTGAAGACTGTCAACAGTTTGGTAAATAATTATCAGCCATATGAATGATGAACACATATTTTCCAGACAGAACATGGTTCAGAACATTTACTCTTCTAGATTAGAAGAATGACTCTTGTATCACTCTATGGAGTGAGCATCATGTTTGATTACTCAGATAGAATATGGTTTCAAGAGATGATGCAGCTGATGATGATGATGGTGCTCATGATCTAGTCTATATAACTATGTTGATTCTACCAGGTGAATGGTATGTTTTGTGCTCAATACCATTACCTGTAATACCTCCCTAGCTAGGAGGGAGTGTTGATATTATGGTATCTGCGGAAGGTATTTACCTCCATGTGTAAACCTGACGAGGATAGAATACTCCAAGAAGAAAGAAGAAACCCTAATAAGTTGGCTAATAACCCTAGAAGACTTGTCGGCTCAAGAAGATAATTTATATTAGGTTATTAGCCTCCAAGAGAACAAGTCGTCCAGAGATAATAATATATACTGAACAAACAGATACCCAGAATGAGAAGTTGACGCAAGAAGTTAGCCAGAATTAGTATAGATACAGGAGGCCAGTTCTCATTCTGGCAAGCAGTCTCAAAATTGCAGAGAAACAACTTGTGCGCACTAATGCCCAGTCTTGTGCACAGGTTTGAGGAGAGTTGCCATTGCAGTTGCTGCAGCTAGAAAATCACGTTTGGCTTGGACTATCTCTTGGTTAGGGTTTGGAATATCTGATTAGCTCTTGTTGGTGCGCTATCCTTGGGGAAAGGTGCACTACCCTTTGTTTGGCTATCTAGCCTAGGGTTTGCTTCTAGAGTGATTCTCTGTCAAGGTTAAGGTGCTCGGAGGGTGGCTTCGACCTATGGTTGGGTGACAATAGAGATACCGTCAATGGTAAAATGAGCACATCCATTATATTCTAACAAGAAGGGGCACCAAAACTGAGACAGGTTCCATTATTTTATTGTTGGTTGCAGGCACAGAAATCGAGACAAACTTTCTCTTGGGCCTAAAAGTGCCAGATTTAGATCGAGGCGTGGAGATAGTTTTTTTTGGGTAATTCGATGACATGAATTCAATGGTATTTTTTTTTTTTGATATGAGCACAACTTCTGTAGCTTAAGTCCATAATGAGGTATACTTATGTATTTTGCTAAATTCTTTTGTTGAGTTAATAAAAAGGCCTACCCATTTGAGAGCAGGACCCATAGACGTAGTCCACCAGGGACTGCCATGTGTCACTCATTTTTGGCATTTTCCGGTCATTCTATGGACCAATGGAAAAGTGCCACGTGGCAGTCTATACAGCCATGTGGAAATCTGTACAACCACTTGGCAGGGGATTTAGCAAGCTGATGAGATAGGGATGACGGGGCATGATTGTGTAGTGTGGTGATGTGGGCCAATAAAAGGTTGCCACGTGGCAGGGGGAAAATGCACAAGGATGTCCAACAACTGAATATTCAAAAAAATGGCGGGGTTGGTTGGCACCAACCCCCAATCTGCCATATTTGGTAGTGATCCCGCTAGATCTGGCTGGTTGAAACTGCAGGCCGCCAAACTTAACCAACCCGCTAACAAGTCCACCAAATTCAACCATATGGTTGTAACAATACACCAAAATGGGAGGCTTGCGGGTTTGACCTCGAGACTTCCCCCAATACACAATGATTTGAATTAATCTGTCAACCACTATGTCAACAGACTACATTGTGTAGTATGCCCACATTATTATTTAAAAATTGAAAATCGTAAGGCACGGGAGGGAGGACCAGGGCGCACGACGGTATGAAAGGGGCATAAAAAATGAGACAGGTTCCATTAATTTATTGTAGGTTGCAGGCACGAAAACTAAGACAAAAATTCTCTTGGGCCTAAAAGTGCCAGACTCAGATCAAGGCGTGGAGACAATCGTTTTTGGGTAATTCGATGCCACAAATTCAATGGTGCTATTTGTTTTCTCATCTGAGCACAAATTCTGCAGCTTAAGTCCATAATGAGGTATACTTATGTATTTTTCTAAATTCTTTTGCTGAGTTAATAAAAAGGCCTACCCATTTGAGAGCAGGACCCGTAGACGTAGTCCATCGGGAATGAACTCCGTTATCAAGTTTTTTGTGTTCAGAGCTGATGCTTCTGTCTCTTTATCATTGAGATTTCGTTCTTTATGGTGCATTTCAATTTATACTCATTTAATACAATTCTTTAATAAGTCACATTGATGAAAATATAGCGTATCATGTTGGTATCAGAGCATTCATCTTTGACTTGAATTGTTGAGTGTGAATGCTTACTAGGGACAAGCATAAACAAGGTGAAGGAACACTTAAGAATTTCAACCCTGAAGTTGGCCGTGCATCCCTAAGGAAGAAAATGGATGAAGAGGACAAGTGTGATGAACATGAGAAAAACTTCCATATGGTCTTCTATCGCATGTCAGATATGGTCGAGAAAATGTATGGAGATTACGAGAAGAGAATGACAAAGAAAGGGAAGAAAAAGGAAGCATCAACGTATGAAAATGCTTCAGTGAATCAAGGGGCCAAAGGAGACCCTCCCGAGCCTCCATCTTCACCATTGAGTTATAACTCTTCTTCCTCTGATCATTCTCATCATTCTCATCATTCTAGCCATAACGATTCTTTTAAGAAACCATTATTAAAGCTTGATGTAAAATTTTCTTTACCTATGTTTAGTGGAGATGCTAATCCTGAAAAGATATATAATTGGATCCGACAGGTTGAAGTATATTTCTGTGTTCAAAAAATTGATGAAGAGGAAGTTAAAGTGCATTTGGCCTCTCTTAGGTTGGAAGGAACTGCTCTCGTATGGTGGGAGAGAAAACTTCAGGACATAAGTAAGTGTGGTAATCTTCTTTCCTCATGGTCAGAATTTAAATTATCAATAAGGAAGCAATTTTACCCATTGGGTCATTTACATAAAGAAATGATGGAATGACAAACTTTAGGACAAAGTAAAGGTCAAACTGTACAAAGTTTCACAAAAGAATTTAGGAAGAAAGCTCTTGTATTAAACATTCCTTTAGATTCTTATGAAACTTTAATGAAGTATATTGGCACACTTCACAATTATATTCGTCATACTTTACTACTATTTAACCCAACCATTCTTGATGAAGTTTGTGTTCAAGCCACTCACCTTGAGAACAGGGGAAAGCATGTTCAAGAAGATCCCACAAAGAAACCTTCCAAATTCCCACATAAGAAATTTAAAGAAAAGTTTCAAAGGAAGGACAAAAAGACCGCCACTGTAAAGAGGGAAGAATGAAAGCCATATTTCACTCATTGCAAGAAGAATGATCATGATGATGAACACTGTTGGAAATTACATCCAGATAAAAGACTGAAACAATTCAGTGGAAAAGGGAAGACAAAGACCGCTGTTACAACGCAACAATATCTTGGTTCCAATTAAGGAGACGAGGAAAAGATCACAACGGTTGGAGTACAAGGTAAAGATTCCTTTCATGCTAGTTCAAATTCCAATAATGAATCTCATGATGATGAAAGAAAGATGAATGAATTATTTCATATAAGAGTTGTATCTAAGCGCACTAAGATAGATACATTGTTTGATCCGGGTTCCCAAGTAAACTTGATATTTGAAGCACTTGTCAAAAAGATGGGTCTTCAAACTAAACCAGATCAAAAGCCTTATCCTCTTGGTTGGGTATGTGATAAAGAAAAACTTAATGTCACCAAGAAGTATAGGGTCATATTTGATATTGCTTCAAAGTTGATTGACGGAGTGGATTTGGATGTTGTATCACTTGATATATGTGGCATAGTGTTAGGGAGTCCTTATCTTTATGTTATAAAAGCAATATTCTTTCATCATGTGAATAAATATCACCTTACTAAAGGGGGAGTGTAATATATTGTTAAAGCCCACACCATGAAGGTAAACACAACACTTGTTAGTGTAGGACAAATGAAGAGACTCATAAACACTAATAAGAGATATGTACTCATGGTCATAAGGGAAAAGGATGTCAGAACATCTCACGCCTTCCAAGGATGTGATCCTTCTCATAAGAAATAATTAATTGATATTGTTTCTAAGTATGATGACATATTTCAGGAACCAGACGGATTACCTCCTAAGAGGGAAATCCAACATGAAATACACCTTCAACAATATTCTCCTCTTCCTAATGTGGGCATGTACAAGATTTCAGTTGTAGAGATGATAGAGATAAAAAAGTAGGTACAAGACTTATTGGACCAAGGGGTCATCATGCCCAATTCATCTCCTTGTGGTTCTTCGATCGTGATGGTGCCAAAGAAGGATGGTGCATGGCGAATGTGTGTCGATTATAGATCCTTAAATAAAATCATGGCGAAAAATCGATACCCTCTTCCTCGTATAGATGATTTACTTTATCAATTAAAGAATGTTGTTTATTTCACTAAGTTGGATTTGTGCAGTGGATACCATGAGATCATGGTTGCAGAACAAGATGTATGGAAAACTGACTTTAAAACCAAACATGGATTGTTTGGGTGGTTAGTTATGCCATTTTGGATTTGTAATGCTCCGACAACCTTCTTGTGGTGATCAATGATGTATTCATGCCATTTCTAGATGATTTTGTAATTGTATATTTAGACGTCATTCTTATATTTAGTAGGACATGGGATGAACATGTAAGGCATGCAAATCAAGTATTGGATACTTTTAAAAGGGAAAAGTTGTATGTAAAATTGTCCAAATGTGAATTTGGCAAGACTGCACTAGTGTACTTAGGTTATATTGTAGGAGGAGGAAAATTGAAAATTGATCCTTCCAAGGTTGATGTAATTGTAAATTGGTTTGAGCCCATAACTGTAAATGAAACATCTTCTTGGGTGCAGTTCAGTATTGGAGGAGATTCATAGAATTTTTTTCTTTCATCACAACTCCATTGTGATGTAGGAGCATCTACATCAGCATTAAAAGGAGGATAGGCTGGAGAGCAACACATCAACCAATGCATTTATAGATTTGATTTGGACCACACAAAGGAGAGCACACCTTTTTGAATTTGAAATTTTATGAAAATAAATGTAATTAATGATTGGAGGCTAAGGCCATCCCAAAAGATCCTCTCGAATCAATATCACTTTAATGTAAAGGTTGTATCGTACTGAGGCTGCCCATCAACCCTTATTTTATTTTTAAATGCTATTAACTCCAAATTCCTTAGTAGATGGATGCATTTAAATCCTGATAGGATAGAATTAGGTTTTTGGGGGGAAAATCTCGAGAAATCACCCCTTGTATATATATTTTTATCATTTGCCAAAACAAGGTTGTTGTCGCTCAGTTGTAAAGGTTGTTGCTTATTTTTGAATAATTGAGAGACATAGAGATGTTTCTGTGTGAGACAGAGAGCATTGTATAAGCTTGTTGAAATAGTAGTGGAGAACTTCTTAATAAGTTGCAATTGGTTCTCTTCTGAGAGCTCATGCAAGGAGTGCACATTTTCTGCAAGGAGTGCGTTGACAGAGTTAAGTTTAACTCAAAGAAGCTCAAGAGAGATAACATTGGAAATTTGATAGGAACAGTGGAGAGAAAGCACAGATCCACACAAGGAGTGTGCAGGCAGAGTCGTTTCGAGACTCACTGTTAAGCATTGCAAATTTCTAAGGTCGCAAGGTGTGCGCCTAAGGATTTAAAACCTCGGGGGAACAAGCTCAGGAGAGATAATGATATGAGTCTTTGAGGAGAAAATACTTAGAAATGTTTTCTAAGTCTGAACGTCTAAAATATCGAAAGAAGAGAACATATAGGAGGCGAAGGTATCAAATACCTCAAGAACCCAATCTTAGGAGAGATAGATACCATCAGTACCAAGGAAGGATACTTAGGAAACTCCTAAGTCCAACATTCTATAGCGTGAAAGGAGCACACAAAGGGAAGGAAAAGGTCTCATCTGCCTTGGGAAGTTAAGATTAGGAGGACCAACGACCATAATCGATTGAAGGGAGAATTCAAAGAAGCGATGGTAGGATCCTGTAGGATATTGCCAGGAAGATGACGACTGTAAGAGTTGGAATAGTTGCACGAAGGATAGCCATCAAGACCCTTTGAAACATAGTGTATTTAGTAATTTTAACAAGTGTACAAGGAGCGAGACTGTTGAAGTCCCGAAGGAACTAAGTAACTGTGGCCATTGATCCTCCGTGGACACACGTCAACAAATCGTTTAATTGGGAGGCTAGAGATTTGTGAGAATTGCAAGGAGCAAGGACCATTCCATCGAAGTCCCAAAGCCGAAGTTTAAGGGTGAATTTGGACCATTGGATCCAAGGAGGATACATGGCAGAGATCCGTGTGTTTGGAGGAAAGTCACTCCAGGGAAAAGCTTATGGAAGGGTGGAAGAAATAACGAAGCCTGAAGACCAGAGTCCACCACATCCGTCAATCATATAAGGGACACACATCAACAGATCATTTTATTCGGAGGCAGAGCACTCCGAGAGAAAGAAAAAAAAGCGCTAGGAAAGCGCCCATAGGTTTCAAAGAACCTGCATGGAGAACTAAGGGGGGCCTGTGTAAACTAAATTGGGGTTCAGTAATAGCCTAAGAGTCGATCTGAATATGAAATTGATTGATCCTTGACTAGGAGATCGAGCAAACCCTGGGAGTGGTAGGGGGTTTTCACCAAGTGGTATCAGATCCTAGAAAAAGGCTTTGTCTGATACCATCAATTGGTATCAAAGCTACAAATTACGGTCTATGTGAAAGAGGGTTTTATTATGATACCACCAAGTGGTGTCAAAGCCATAATTTAAGCTATGTGTGAAGAAATATTAGCACCATTCCGCCAAGAAGATGCAAGGACAAACCTGTAGCGAATCCAACAATGGAGGAGGAAATGAGGAGACTTCATGCAAGGCTATATGCCATGGAAACTGCATAGAGGAGAGCCCCAAATGCATGTGACATAATTGAGACCAAAAGTGAAGAGATGGAGGTTGAAGGATTTTCAGGAGAAGATGCTGCAGAAGAAAACTTGCTGAAAGTTGTTGTAAAATTGGAAGCAAGAGAAAAAATAGAAATCCCAATGTATGAAGGCAATTTAGATGTGGAAGATTTGCTGGACTGGATAATAGAAATGGACAAATACTTCGACTATGAGGAGGTAGATGATGAGAAGAAGGTAAAACATGTTGTCACAAGGCTAAAAGGGCATGCAACACTTTGGTGGGATGAACTGCAGGCTGATAGAAGAATCAAATACAAACATAAAATTAAAAGTTGGGACATAATGGTAGCTAAGATAAAGGATAAATTCATACCCAAAGATTATCAAATAAATATGTTCAGGAGACTACAAAACCTGAGACAGAAAGGCCTGACAGTAAAGAGTACATAGAAGAGTTCTATAGAATGAACATCAGAGATCGTCACCGTGAAAGTGATGAAGATAAGGTTTCCAGATACATTATTTTCCTAATATATGAAATCCATGATGAAATCATCATGGTGACTATGAGGATAATTGAAGATTCTTATCAGGCTGCCTTCATTGGCCAGAAATCAGAACCAACGAGGTAGAGGAAAAATACCACAAAGAGGTAAGGGAATTGTCAATGACAAATCCTAGAAACCCAAGTCTGAAACTGAAAATCCCCACAGTCATACAGAGAGAGAAGGAAGATCCAGAGGGAGACAATATGGCAGAAGGAATTATTTTCCTCAAGGAAAAGGAATAAGCAGAGGAGGAGAGATAATATGCTATGCCTGTGGAAAGACATGGCATATGTCTTGGGAATTCCCTGAGAAAAATAAAGGAGGAGGAGAAGCTCACATTTCTGAAGCAAAAAAAATGGATGTTGAGGGAGAAGTTGCTGAAGATGGAAGATCCCTCATGATGAGGAAAATACTCTTGAAACCAGGGAAGGAGGTGGAAGCACGAGTACATAAGAGTAATCTGTTTAGGACTACTTGCAAGACCAAGGACATAGTTTGCAAGGTGATTATAGACAGTGGAATCACTGGCAATTTGGTATCCACAAAGATGGTGGAAAATCTGGAGCTGGAGAATACTGCACATTCAAATCTATATAAAGTTTCAAGGATGCAAAAATCACATGAGGTAATGGTAAGTAAACAATGCCAAGTTGAATTTAAAATAAGAGGATACAAAGATGAAATTTTATGTGATGTAATTCCCATGGATGTATGTCATGTTTTATTGGGAAGACCATGGAAGTTTGACAAAAATGTCATACATGATGGGAGGAAAAACATCTACACCCTAGAGAATAATGGTAGGACACATATGTTGTTTCCAATAGAATATAAGAAAGTGAAGGAAGAATCCAACCCAAGCATACTTCTTATGAGTGTGAAGGATCTCTTGAATGAAGTCAAAAGGGAGCAAGAGATGCAGTTTGTTGTAGTGAGAAATCCCAAAGTCATCCTTACAAGTAATAATGTGGATGATCTGCCTGAAGAAATTTAGGAGCTACTGGAAAATTTTGTTGATATAGTAGTGGATGAGTTATCTTTCTCATTTCCACCCATTAGGAGCATCAATCATCACATTGATATTATTGCAGGAGAACTATTTCCAAACAAATCAGAATATAGATTGACACCTCAAGAGAATGAAGAGGTCAAGAACTAGGTCCAATATCTGTTAGAAAAGGGTTTAGTTAGAGAAAGCTTAAGCCCATGCGCAGTACCAACTGTATTGAGTCCTAAGAAGGATGTAGTATGTATAATGTGTACAGACTCTAGAGCCATCAATAAGATCACTATCAGGTATAGATTTCCTTTACCCATGATGGATGACTTGATGGATTGTTTAAGTGGAGCAAGTTATTTTTCAAAGATAGATCTGAAAAATGGTTATCACCAGATAAGAATGAGAGAAGGAGATGAGTGGAAAACAACCTTCAAGACAAATGAAGGGTTGCATGAGTGGCTTGTTATGCCATCTGGATTAACAAATGCCCCAAGTACATTCATGAGGTTGATGAATGAAGTACTCAAAGAATTCATAGGTAAATTTGTCATTGTGTATCTGGATGATATACTAGTCTTCAATAAAACTAAAGATGAACATTTAAATCACTTGATATTAGTGATGATGAGGTTGCAACAAGAGACGCTGCTGATAAATTTAAAGAAGTCATCTTTTATGAAGACGAAACTCATATATTTGGGTTTTGTAATCTCTTCCAATGAGCTGAAGATGGATCCAGAAAAGGTGAGAGCTATCAAAGATTGGCCATCTCCAAGGAGCATATTTGAGGTAAGAATATTCCATGGATTAGCAAGTTTCTATAGGAAATTAATTAGAAATTTTAGTGGTGCGTGTGCACCAATATTAGACACTATGAAGAAGAGACACAAATATTTTAAGTGGACATAAGAGGCTGAGAAGAGCTTCAGGATATTGAAGGATAAGATCACAGAACAACCAATTATGGTTCTATCAGATTTTGGAAAGACATTTCAGGTAAGGTGTGATGATAGTGGAGTAGCAATTGGAGAAGTATTAAGTCAGGATAACAAACCTATAGCATATTTCAGTGAGAAGCTGAATGATACCAAGAAAAAATACTCCACATATGACAAATAATTCGTGATTCAAATATTGAAAAAATGGAGGCATTATATTATTCCCAAGGAGTTTGTGCTATATAGTGATAATCAAGATCTATAGTCCATCACCTAGCAAGAGAAGATGAATTAGAGGCATGCAAAGTGGGTGGAATTTATGCAAGATTTCACTTTTGTTATCAAAAATATTTATGGTAGTGCAAATAAAGTTGCAGATGCTTTGAGTAGGAGGTGTTTGATTATGCAAGAATTCAAAGTGGAAACCTTAGGGTTTGAACAACTTAAGGAAATGTATGGTGAAGATGCAGACTTCAAAGAAGCTTATGAATCCTATGAAAATCCTTTACTAAGGGATAGGATCCCATGGATGGAATATTTGATTTAGGATTGAGTGTTGTTAAAAAAAAACTAGTTGTGCATACCAAAATGGTCAATGAGAGACAATTTGCTGAAAGAAAAGCATATAAGTGGAGGCCTAGCATGACATTTCAGCCATGATAAAACATATGCAAAATTGAGTAGCTCATACTATTGTCCAGGTATGAGATTTGAAGTGAAGAAATTTGTGAACAAATGCAGAATTTGCCAATATGCAAAAGGAAGACAAAAAAACACTAGTATTTATCATCCATTGCCTATTCCAGATAGGCCTTGGGATGCTATCAACATGGATTTTGTGTTGGGATTGCCAAGAACCCATAGGGAAAGTGATTCCATATTTGTGGTAGTTGAAAGGTTTTCCAAGATGGCACACTTTATACCATGCCAGAAAACAAATGATGCTACACACATAGCCAATCTGTTTTCCAAAGAAGTTGTGAGACTACATGGATTTCCCATGAGCATTGTTTCAGACAGGGACACCAAATTTGTTGATCATTTCTGGAGAACGATGTGGAAGAATATTGGGATAGAATTGTCCTTCAGTTCAAGATATCACCCTCAGAAAGATGGATAGACTAAGGTGGTAAACAAAAGTTTAGGGAATTTGTTGAGGAGCTTAGTCACTGAGCATAACAATCAATGGGATCAGATTCTTCCACAAGCGAAATTTGCATACAATGATTCACCAAATAGGAGCATAGGAAGAACTCCATTCTGGATTGTGTATGGAATGCAACCAAGGGGGATATCAAAATTGAGAGATTTGGGACAGAATGAGTTCATAAGTGCAGGAGAAAAATAATTTTCCGTAGAGATGCAAAAACTTCATGGTGAGATCAATGAGCAGCTGCAAGACAAAAACAAGAAGTAAAAAGACATAGTTGATCAACATAAGAGAGAGATTCGATTTGAAGTGGGAGATCAAGTTTTATCACACTTGAGGAAGGAAAGGTTCCCAGGGGAACATATACCAAAATGAAAATGAAAAAGATAGGACCATGCAAGATCCTTAGAAAGTTTGCAGAAAATGATTATGAGATAGAGCTTCCAGACAATGTGGCAATATCACCCATTTTTAATATTGCAAACATGTATCCTTATAGGGAAGATGAAGCAGGAGGATCAAAGGAAAATTAGATGGGAAAAAAAGAAGCCTGTAGTAGAGAAGCCAGAGATGGAGAAGATCATAGATCATAGGATTGGAAAAAGGACCAAAAGAAAGACTTACTTTGAATATATGGTTAAGTGGAAAGGCCATCCAGAAGAATATGCAAGATGAGTAAGTGAAGCAAAGATCCAAAAGTAAGGAAAGATAGTGCATGAGCTCATGGACAAGAGTCCATGAAGTTTTGACCAACGAAGTATGATGCATGATCATTTACATCAACATTAAAAGGAGGATAGGTTGGAGAGAAACACATCAACCAACACATTTATAGAGATGATTTAGACTACACAAAGGACAACACACCTTTTTGAATTTGAAATTTTATGAAAATAAATTTAATTAATGATTGGAGGCTGAGGCCGTCCCCAAAGATCCTCTCGGATCAATATAACTTTAATGTAAAGGTTGTATTGTACTGAGGATGCACATCAACCCTTATATTATTTGTAAATTCTATTAACTCCAAATTCCTTAGCAGATGGATGCATTTAAATCCTGATAGGATAACATTAGTTTGTTGGGGGGAAAATATCGAGAAATCACCTCTTGTATATATATTTGTATCATTTTCCAAAACAAGGTTGTTGTCGCTCATTTGTAAAGGCTATTGCTTATTTTGTAATAGTTGAGAGACATAGAGTTGTTGCTATGTGAGACAGAGAGCACTGTATAAGTTTGTTGAAAGAGAAGTGGAGAATTGCCTAATAAGTTTCATTTGGTTCTCTTCTGAGAGCTCGTGCAAGGAGTTCACATTGTCCACAAGGAGTGCGTTGATAGAGTTAATTTTAACTCAAAGAATATCAAGAGAGATAACGTTGGACCTTTGATAGAAGCAGTGTAGAGAAAGCACAGATCCACACAAGGAGTGCACATGCAGAGTCATTTCCAGAATCACTGTTGAGAGAAATATAGTTAAGCATTGCAAATTTCAAAGGTCGCAAGGTATGTGCTCACAGATTTAAAACCTTGGGGGAACAAGCTCAGTAGAGATAGTGATCTGGGTCTTTGAGGAGAAAAGGATTATAATTTTTTTCTAAGTCAGAACATATAAAAGATCAAAAGAAGAGCACATAGAGGAGGCAGAGGTCTCAAATACCTCAAGAACCCAAGCTTAAGAGTGATAGATACCATCAGTA
This sequence comes from Picea sitchensis, assembly GCA_010110895.2. Classification (NCBI taxonomy): domain Eukaryota; kingdom Viridiplantae; phylum Streptophyta; class Pinopsida; order Pinales; family Pinaceae; genus Picea; species Picea sitchensis. The sequence goes on along the minus strand of SNQJ01S0035187.1, from coordinate 41,353 downwards.
CCGAGAAATGATGCTTAGGAAACTCCCATGTCCAACATTCTATAGTGTGGGAGGAGCGCACATAGGGAAGAAAAAGGTCTCATCTACCTTGGGAAGATAATCTCAGGAGGACCAATGACCATAATCCCTTGAAGGGAGAATTCAAAGAAGTGATGGTAAGATCCTACAGGATATCGCCAAGAAGTTGATGACTGTTAGAGCTAGAATAGTTGCGTGAAGGATAGACATCAAGACCCTTTGACACTTAGTGTATTCAGGAATTTTAACAGGATTACAAGGAGCGGGACCGCTGAAGTCCCAAAGGAGCGAAGTAACCGTGGTCGTTGATCTGCCATGGAAACACATCGAGAGATCGTTTAATATAGAGGCTATAGATTCATGAGAATTGTGAGGAGTAAGGACTATTCTGCTGAAGTCCCAAAGCTAAAGTGCAAGGGTGAATATGGACCATTGGATCCAGGGAGGACACGTGGCAGAGATCCATGTGTTTGAAGGAGATTCACTCTGGGGGAAAAGCTTGTGCAAGGGTGGAAGAACACCTGAATCCTGAAGACCAGAGTCCACCACATCCATCGATCATGTAAGGGACACGGATTGACAAATTGTTTTATTCAAAGGAATAACACTCCAGGAGAAAGGAAAAAAAAGCACTAGGAAAACACCCCTGGGTTTCAAAGAACCTACATGGAGAACTAAGGAGGGTTTGTGTAAACTAAAATTGGGGTTCAACAAGAGCCTACGAGTCGATCCGTCTCTAAAACTGATCGATCCTTGATCGGGAGGTCGAGTAGACCTTGGGAGAGGCATGGGGTTTGCATCACTTTGCATGCCTTAACCAATGTGAAGAACACTTTTCAGTGGGAAGGAAAGCAACAAAAATCCTTTGACAGTTTGAAGGAAAAGATAAGTACCACACCATTATTAGCACTGTCGAATCTTCAAAAACCTTTCAAGATCGAGACAAATGCTAGCGGATACTCCATGGGTACAATATTGATGAAATATCGTAAGCATATCTGTTACCACTCTGAAAATTTTAACCAAGTTGTTGTTAACTATCCTACATATGATAAATATTTGTATGGATTAGTTCAAAGTGTAAAGAAATGGAAGCACTACTTGTTAGGGAAGGAAACAATCATACATACAAATCATCAACCCTTACAATATATCCAAGCACAAACCAAGCTACAAAAATCTCGACATTACAGGTGGATGGTTTTTCTTCAACAATTTCATTTGGTAATCAAATACAAAAAAGGTACAAGTAACAAGGTAGCTGATATGATTTCTAGACCTCCTATTGTTGCTTATATTATTTTGAATAATTCTTCTTTATCTCATGATAGCTATGTGGAACAATATGATGTTGATGAAGATTTTAAAGAGGTATTTGAGAAGCTAACCCATGGTGCACATGTAGAGAACTATTGTCTGCAGGGAAAACTACTATACCATCTTGGAAACCTATGTATAACTACAAGTGAACGAGTCCATGTAATACGAGAAGCTCACACTTCTCTTGTGTCTAGGAATTTTGGGGTAGGAAAAACTATGGCTCATATGCAAAGGTTTTGTTACTGGCCTCAGATGAAAGCAATTGTAACTAAATATGTAAAGGGGTGTGTGATGTGTTCTACTTGTAAGCCCACTAATAGAAAATTGGGGCTATACTCACCACTTCCTATTCCATCCCATCCATGGGAGAGTATCTCCATGTATTTTGTATCGGGTTTACCAATGTCGAAAAGGGGTAATGACTATTTGTATGTAGTAGTGGATAGGTTTAGCAATATATGTATCTTTATGCCATGTAAAAAGTAGATCACTGCTGAACAAACTGCTAATCTCTTCTTTCAGTATGTTTGGGTTTACTTTGGATTACCCACATCCATCATCTTGGATCAAGAGATTTGATTCCTTGGAGATTTTTGGACAAAATTGTGGAGAATGATGGACACCAAGTTGAAGAGGAGCACTGATTTCCATCCACAGACTGACGAACAAACATAGGTTGTTAACCAAACATTGGTACTTTTGCTTCGAGGCTACTACAACAAGCATCCCAAGTTGTGGGATGAATAAATACCCTATGTACACCATGGTTACAATTGAGCCTTACATTCCTCCACTTAGTGTTCACCATTCGAGATATGTTTTGAGTATTTTCCTAAGGTCCCTTTGGACTTGATGTATGGGAAAGATATCGATTCAAATGAAGAAATAAATGAAGACAGGGCCCGCAATTTCATTCAAAGGATCCAACAAGTGCACCAAGCAGTCAAAGAACAATTGGAGAAAAGTCAAGCACATTATAAAGCTCGACATGACAAACACATGGTTGATCATCATTTCTAGGTTGGAGACACGATATGGCATCACATCAGTAAGGAGTGATTGAAGGGTGAAGGAAAGAAACTCAAGCCTATCCGATAAAATCGACACCAATGATTTTCGTTTAGATCTTCCACCTTATATGCAGATCTACTTAGTTGTGAATGTGGAAAACTTGAAACTTTTTGAGCCTCCCATGATCAGGGCGAGGAAGTTTCAATACCTTCAGTTGATGAGTTTTTTCCTGAGTACTTAGATGAGTTGAAGGAAGATATCATACTGTACAGAAGGACGAGGACTTCATGCAAGTTTGATATTGATTATCTTCGAGTGGGCTTAAAGGGAACACATCCAAGCAAGGCAAAGTGGATTGAGAAGGACAAGGTGAGGGAACTCTTCCCTCACTTATCTGTTGATTAATGAAATCTTTTGGTGGTCAAAAAATCTCTTAGTGGGAAGGCATGATCCAAAAATGATGCAGAGAAGTCTGAGGATAACTCAGAATTCACAGAAGCACCTCAGGAAGCTTAGAATGGCCTCAACAAATAGAGAAAGGGAAAAAATTCAAAGTCCTCAAAATGTGGTGAAATTGGAATCATTGCAAAGATCACGTCGCAAGAGTTCCAATGACGTAAACGACTCATCAAACGAAGTTACAAATCAAAAGATATTCGTGGTCAAATTGTTAGTCAACTTATCCCAATAAACACGAATGAGTCATCATCTGTAATGTTGAATTCAACATCAATACAGATGATGTCAGCATCTGTACAAGGTACGTGGCACATGTAGAGGGAGAAATGAGTCATGATGATGTCAGCATGATGATGTGGCAGCATCAGAGGCTACCACGTGTCACTCATTTTTAGAGTTTTTCGATCAGTTCGTGGACCAATGGAAAAGTCCCACATGGTTGCCAGTACAACCACGTGGCAATCTGTACAACCACCCGATAGGTGGCATGGAAAGATGATGTGGCATGACCGTGCAGTGTGGTGACGTGGGCCAATTAAAGGATGCCATGTGGCCCAGTCATGGGTTGCGATGTGGCAGCGAGAAAATGCATAAGGATGTCCAACAACCAAATATTCAAAAAAAATGCGGGGTTGGCTGGCGCCAACTCCCAATCCGCCATATTTGCTAGTGATCCCGCCAAATCTGTCCAGTTGAAAGTGCAAGCTGCCAAAATTAACCAACCCTCCAACGACTCCACTAAAGTTAACCGTATGGTTGTAACAATACACCAAAACGCGAGGCCTGTGGGTTTGACCCCGAGACCTCCCCCAATACACAACGATTTGAATTAATCCGCCAACCACTATGCCAACTGACTACATTGTGTAGTTTTCCCACATTATTATTTTAAAATTGAAAATAGCAAGGCACAGGGGGGGAGGAATAGAGCGTGCGATGGTACGAACGGGGCACGAAAACAAAGACACATTCCATTAATTTATTGCAGGTTGTAGGCATGGAAACCGAGACATAATTTCTCTTGGGCATGAAAGTGCCATACTCAGATCGAGGTGTGGAGACAGTAATTTTTTGGTAATTCGATGCCACGAATTCAATGCTCCTATTTGTTTTCTGATCTGAGCAAAGATTTTGCAACTTAACTCCAGAATGAGGTATACTTATGTATTTTTCCAAATTCTTTTGCTGAGTTAATAAAAATTCCTACCCATTTGAGAGCAGGACTCGAAGATGTATTCCACTAGGGATGAATTCCATTATCAAGTTTTTTATGTTCATATCTAATGCTTATGTCTCTTTATTATTGAGTTTTCCTTCTTTATGGTGCATTTCATTTTATACTCATTTAATACAATTCTTTAATAAGTCACATTGATGAAAAGATCCCAGATAAAACCCCTTCAAAGTCATCAATCACATAGATCGACATAGATCATTGCACCTAGCCTAGGGGGATTCAAACTGAGCACTCGATGGCACAAAACTACCCAAATTCCCAACAACGTTGGTGACAACCAGTTGAGATAACTCCTTGGTTACATTGACTATATAACTTCTATAGATACTTGAGACAAATCTTAGGGAATGGGTAGATCTCTATAGAAATATGAGATCCCATAAGAACCCATTCTTCCATAGTCTCCATTTGAGATGTGGGCAATAGGTTTTTTCAGTCCATTTTTTACGAGAGGAAGGATGGATTAAAGATAAATACATAAAACTAAAACTGCGTATTAACAAAGTGGGCAGAAGTAGAACTAGTCTGGGACTATATTATATAGAAAACAATGAGGTTTATTTATGAGAATATGATTATAAGGTTTTGATGCCCCTTGTCAATAAAAAGTGATCAAGGGACCCACTTTTAAATCATACTATTGATATTTTAATTTATGAATTCATGATTCAACATAGAAAGAACTCTCTTTGTTGCCCTTAGCCCAACAAAGTAGTAGAGTCTCTCTATGCAATTTTGATGGAGGGCCTGACCAAAATTCACAACATCAACATGGATGAATATGATGACAAAGACTTGAAATTCTTATGAGAATATAGGAAAACCCATAAAAATTATATAGGCATACCCCCTGTTAGTGCTAGAAGTCGCCCCTAGACTGCTATAGGGTCAATCCTAACACATCTTCAACTATTGCAATGATTTTATAAATAAGGATGTGTTTTGGGTTTTGAAGAAAGGTGGATCAGGTAAAGTGAAAGAGAAAGAATAAAGGGATAAGCTTAAATTCATATTAGTGAATCACCATTGGGCATGGAGTCAAGTAAACACTCTATTATATTGAAGGCCAATGAACTACAAATAAGATAAAATACTTATATGATGATGGATAGAAGAATGGAGAATGTGACAAATAGTAGAACATCCACCGAACAAAGATTCTCTCTGCAAAATGGATTTGACATGTACTTGAACAAAACACACAAACATAAGGCAGATCACAAGAAATCTTGTTGCTCAAGAATCTATTGTTTATGGACAGTCATTGATTCTCAATCGCTATAACTCATTCAAGCAAGAGGGAAAAACAGAATGGAAAACGAAGAAATCACAAGCTGATAGCATAACTCACAGGGATGTTCAATGTTAGAAATGAATGCTTAATAAAACTGACCTTAGGCTTATAATGCTCATACACAAGTCAACTAATCAAATCCTTCTCCAGGCCTTACCCTCTCGGGCCTCCCCCCCCCTTTGTCCATTACCAAAAAAATAACTTAAATAGTCGAGTCCCCATAAAAAGACTCTTGTTATCTCCCTCTAAACAATCATCACAATGAATTAAGAATATAAATAATATATGATATCTTGCAAAACATCTGGGACAACTGAAATTAAATTCCTTGCAATCTGTGATCTGGAGTCATCTCGCCAATTACTCTGCCACCTTAAAATTTGAGATATGTAATTAAGTGTTTGAATACTCATCTACTTAGAAAACTGGATCGAATCTCTGGAAATTAGGATTTGTTGCCAATATGCTAGAATGTCGGTTTCATTAGCTAATTTTGGTGCTCTTTTGATTTCTTTGCCTAAAAATATGGAATAGTCCATCGTCTATTGCTTCAAACTCTAGGTATGATTATTTCTAACTAATCATGCTCTTGGAAATATTGAACTAATCCCGAAGATGCTGGATAGAACCCACTGAATCTGGAAATTATTCTTTAATAGTTTGTTATAGAAGCATTATCAAATCTGGAGATATGGAGCTAATTTGATCAATTGTTGATTTGATGGGTTTAAATCTGGAAGATATTATGATACCCTGCCATCAAATGTTCCATCACTAAATCTCGAGTAAACACTACCTGATTTTGCCTTCTGAGCAATCTTGAAATGATAAGATTTGTCTGCTCTGTATGTCCACGAATTTCTGGAAATCTCCCTTTGACTAATAACTCAAAATCAAACTGAATCCAAAATATATGAAGTCTCTGCAATCCAATTCCAAACTCCAGCCGAGATTTTCTTTTTTGTAGCTCATACAACAACTTCATCCATTACAAAAAGAGGCCGCATTACTGTCTAGTCCTCTAGTGTGTCTGCATATGGTGTTGGAACATCTTGTGAAGATAAGCACATAATGGGTGAGTCAAAATAGTCCCAGAAGTTCTCAATAATTGCAGCCTTGAGACTAGCTCCAATGCCACCAATGTGCATGCACTTTTCAACTATCAACACTCTATGTGTCTTTTTATTGAATTCCTAATTGTGTTAAAGTCAAATGGCTTCAAAGAGCGGATGTCAATTATATCTGGATCTACTGTGCACGCTCTTCCTTTATATATACATGCTGGTAGCAAATGACTCGAGCTCTGTTCATTGACATTTGGAAAACTATGGCCTCCTTTCAACACCTAGATTAAGTCACCAATATCAATGCCATCGGATGATTAATGTCCATGTTTCCTCGCGACTTCTTTCTAGTGTCGAGAAACACTTTAGTATTTAGAACGCCAACAATGTTAACTACGTTTTTTTTTAATTGTTGCGTTGGTGTTATATGAAGATTGATCGCATAACCAAACCAAAATCTCCTTTCTCCTGAAGACATACTCCGCCTAGCTTAACTCTCTCCTGTTTTATAAGTGAATCTCATTATTTCCCATAGGCTCCTCTTTGTGGCTTGGCGTTTGGGGGCTAGGCTCGTGTTCACTCGTGGCTTGTGTGTTGTGTGGCAGGTTGCATGTAACTGGAGCTTGGGGCGTTGGACCTAGAGTTTTTCCTTCATGCCCACAATTTGATAAAATATAAAAACTTTGCATAAGGCCGAGAGCCAACTAAAAAGACCCAAAGTTGGTTAATAAAAGAACCCTTAAACCAAAATTGGCTTAATCAAATCAACCACATCTCAATCAATAATCCAGTGTCATTGATTTGTTAGGCCAACACAAACATTGCCACAATATATCAAATCATAAGCCTTCTAGATATGGCCCGAAGAATTTAAGGAGTTTTTGGGAAGTGAGATGATGTTTTATGATGGTGCTGCAAGAATATCACTATTCCAGTAGCGTGTCTGTCGCAACCAAAAGTCCAAAATTTAAAACTGTAAATTGAGTACTAACACCCCCTTTAAACTTGTGTCGGGACGATAAAGTAGCTGCTCGAATGAACTTGATGCCTTCAACAAAAAAAAATACAAGTGTGCTTAAACCTGACATGATCGAATCTATGGAATATAAACCAATATATATTATGACTTAACAACATGCACCATATTGTCAATAGAAACAAACAAAGTAGTGGAATCCCACCATGACCAAAATATAAAAAATAATCAATTCAAGATTGGTGACCTCGTTGTTGAGTCTCCATTTTGACACTTCTAATGCCCTATATTACCTTCTATCTGGGCCTATTTTACCTATTCCATGTGTATCTAATTGACTGTTTCCTCCATAGTACACTCGATGACCTTGTTCACGTGCATAAGAGGTAACTTATGATTAAAGCATGATTTTTTTAGTTTTGATGAGTTAATTCGATTAAATGTTTGATTATGTATGATCCTAATCACTTTGAATCTTAAGCAGCATGATCCGGTACCCAGTCTATTCCGGTACGAAGGCTCCACCTATTCCGGTACCAACCTGTGTTAATCCGGTACTAGACATAATTCAATTTTTTTGAATGTTTCTAGAAGAAAATCGGGCTCATGGGTTTTGTTCAGAGTGATGTTTTCATGTGGAAATGTGAGTTAGAATTCACCCATCTCGCATGTGTGGACATGCAGCTCAGGGGGAATGTTTCTGCAAAAACTATAAAAAAAACTCAAACTGCCAACTTGCGCCTCGATTTACGTGCATATGGTATCAGATATAGAAATTCTAATACATGGGTTTTTTTCCAGCATATGACAAATTGAGTAAGAAGCAGGCCGTTTTTAAAAATTGGAATTGGTTTGGGAGATATGGGTGGGGGATTAACTCGAATCTACCCAAATTGTTAAAAAACACAGATTTTTGGGATTTATCCTAAAATTGTAAAAATTGTTTTCTTAGTTTGGGGATTCGGATTCATCCATTCCTCCATGGATTTTATGTATAAATAAGACCTCATAGGTTTGAGTAGGGAGGAATTATTATGCTACAAGATTGGTTCTTGAAGAAAGAGGAATTGTTATGTTGTAGGGTTGATTCTTGAAGACCGTGGATTGTACCTCTATTTTTCTCAAGTAATGATATAAATTGCAGTTCATGGAATTGATGTGTGTTATCAGACCTTTCGTTCTGTAAGTTTATTTTAAAGCTACCTTACGGCAAGGGCCCACCGACCCAACCAAGGTAAGCTTCTTTGTATTTACTGTATATATAATTGTAGTTTGTGTATGGATAAAATGATTTTTGTTTTGATTATAAACATATAACTTTATTTCTGTTTTGCTTCAGTAAACATTTGAAAAAATACAATAAAGATGTGTGGTAATTGTGAGTGAGCATTTTTGGAGTGCAATATAGATTTCTAGAGTGTAATATGGATTTATGAGTGCAACATAGATTCTTGAGTGAACATTTGTTATTCCTGTATGTGTGTGTAGACAATCATTTGGTAGATTTAATGTTATAGTGTTGTTTTCATTTCACATATCTAAGAACGGTTTGGATCTCTATCTTTCACTATACATGAACCTGTAATGGAGCATCCTACCATACTCATCTTTCTTTCATAGATTTAAATTAGATTTCACCTTGCAAACACATGCACAATCAAGACCTCCATCTCTCACCTTACATGTGCCTAAAGTGGAGTGTCTTCCTTCACATGTGATTTTCTCTAGCATTGATTGATGTTTTCCTTTGAACATATGCATAGTGTTGGCTGTTTTAATTGCTACAGGGAACAAGATCTGAGTTCATCTCTTCATTTCATGAGCCTCTAATGAACATACTTGTTATCTAAGCAATAAACTTTTGATTCACTGTTTGCTTGAGAAGTTTTGTTATCATTTTTTCCTTCTAAGTTTGGAGTTGTATTGTTGAAGTGTGCTTAGATTTGATTGCTAGTTGTTGTTAAGAGTAGAAGCTACATATAACTAATTCAAAGTCCATCTTTCCACTTCATGAGCTTGTAAATGGGCAAGGCATTATCTGTGCAAAATCTTTTGAGTGCATGATTGCAAGTTTTGCTTTCTAATTTTTGAATTGTGTGAAGAGTGTTATCTTTGAAAACATAGTGTTTTGTTATTGTTGGTTTTCTTATCTAAGCTATACTAAATAGACATAGGAACCTATCTGTTATCGGCACATATAGTGCATCAACTCTACTTATTACGAATCCCGGTTGATAATTTATGTTTGGTAATATATTATGCAAATAATTGCACCAACACTCATATTAGTATACAACGATAAAATTGGAAATCGCTAGACCTGGAAATTTCATTGTCAAAGACATCATAGCTAATTTTTTGGTCCAATTAAAGATAGTTTAAGAATTTATATTTAAGACAATTTTAAATGGGGACAAATTAAATAGATACAACGCTCGAAGACCCCAATATTTCTTTTAAAGAGAGAAAGAAAAAATATATAGGTTAGTTAGGATAAGGGTGGTTACCACTTTGTAGTGAAAAGGTTGTTGGTCAAATATCGAAACCCTTAACCATATTGGAAAAATGTTATAGTTAAAAGTTTACTATTTTGACATAAGAGAATTTTTGATGTTTTTTTCACCCAAATTAATGGAATTAAGATCAATGAAATTAGGACCAACAAATGTGGGATCAACGAGAAAAATGTTAACATAAGAAGAGTTGACAAAAAATCGATTTGACCAGTGGAATGGTAATGGAAAGTGAGTTAGTGTCACCTAAACCAATGAAAGTTAGTTTGACTAGTGGAAGATTAATTGGATGTAAGTCGATGAAAGGTAAGAAGATATTCATAAAGGATAAGGCATTAAAGGAAGTATAGATATTAAAGAAAGTAGTCATTCAAGTAATAAATGAGGCAAAAATCAATAAAACACATCCAATTAAGAAGAAATCCACAAACGTTTCCAAAAAATCACTATGTCCCCAAGAAGCCCCAAATGACCGAGATAGAGAGAAGTCCATTAATATGGTAAGAACCAATAAAAGTGGTAGTGATAATGAAGATATGGGAATTATAACGATGTGAGAAAGAGGTAAAACAATAGCACCGCTTTTCATAAAAAAATGAGCCCACAAATATAATGGAGGTCATTAAAAACTTATAGATAGATGAACTAGGATGGGTTGCATAAAGGAAGAGATATAAAACCCAAGGTAAAATCAAGATGTGGAAAAGTGAAAAGGAGAAATGGATAGGAAAAGTAATAAGTATTTCAAAATTCAACGTTCGCATGATTTTAAACATGGCCCAATTGATGTAATTTCAGTGTTTGAAAGAGGAGTCAACAAAGTTTATTCCATTTTATTTTAACGATATCCATATTTTGAATTGATCAAATGAGGAATTACCCTGGAACTAATGCCATTAGAAATAGACTCAATCCTAAGTCCAACTAAGGAGAAAAAACAACGCATGCTAATTAATCTAGGAGTCAAGCATGCAAACAAACCTTCTCACAAAGAAGTTCTAGTTGGTGATGGAATCCAACATCAAAGGATCGATGCATGAAGGGGATGAGTTTTAGTGGGTGGGAAAGTTATGTTGACAACATTCTTAACGAACTAATGCCATAGTGAAATTTACCTCAGCGAGCAATGGGAAACTTTCCAAGGAGTCCGAGTGAGTCTAGCCAACGTTGATCCCAGGTACAACACCACCTTCCCTGTGCTATCACCTTGGGTAGGAAGTCTAAAATATTATGGCCTCTATGGTACCACCTACTATACCAAAGCAGAGTGGGGACAGTCGACAATCAACACTAATGCCAACAAAGCAGGTTTGATTACTCTGTTGGCCCCAATGCGACCTCATGCTTGACCCTTTTGTTAGAAGGGCTTCCCAAAGTTAGTGATATAACATCTGGATTTCACTCCCTAACTCAAAGATTTATGTTTGTTTAGTAGATTTGGAAAGTTATTCTCACAATCCTATTCCAAATCTCTACACCTAGGCTAATATGGGTTTGAAGAGCCCTAGAAAAGTTGCTAAATAAATTTTAATTAGCTCTTGATTTTAGGCTGTTGTTACTCAAAGGAGTGGCCATGAAACTGATGGCATTTCAACTCGACTTTTTAAACCACGCAAGAGGAGAATTAAATGCAAGAATTTCAACTTCAATGAAAACTAGCTATGGGAAGGAGAAAGAGGTTTTATTCAAAGAAATAACTTCTTGATAGATTACTATGTGTGCACTGCTAATGACAAAAAGTATGAGCTAATTATCCAGATAAATGGAAGAAAAATAACCCAAATTTTAAAAACACCATGCAAATGTCATATTTCACTTAGTACACCTATACGAAATTGAATCAAATGTCATAATTTCTAACATGGTAAACTTTTATGATTATAGAGACCACCATACACATCTTAAATACTCATAAGGATCACAAAGGGATTCATAAAGTTTTTTTTTTTAGTTATGAACCCACATGTTGTGAATAAATATGTTCGTGTCAAACACTGGAAAGAACAATGTTATAATAAAAACAAATGATACAAATCCTTGTTTCATAAGTGGAATGTCACATAAGGATTTCAATTTTTTCTCTAGAAATTCTTAACCTTTCCAAGACATAATAGGTGTAAACATGGTGATCTTAGTACCAAGAAATCTATGTTCCTACAAAACAAAGGTTAACAAATTTCCTTAAGTAGGGAAGGGATAGTGACAACAATTACCATGAGAGCACAACATTCAGGCAAAGGTGAAAGAGAAAGGAGACAAGAGGTGAGAGGATACCACAATAGGGTTGAAATAGTGAAGGAAAGTGAGGTGAGAGGAAACAACTATTATGAGGGAGGGTAAAATTTGGAAATTCTAGCCTACAACTAGTGAGGGCATTAGAGGTGGAATTATCATGAGGTGACATGAATGAAGACATGAAGTGATGATGTTAAAATGAACCATCATAGAAATTTCCTTAGGGACACATGGACCATTCATCACAGTGATGCATGTGCCATTCATCACATTGATCTAGCCCCATTCACATGTAAAATCACATTGTATGTTGATATGCTATATCTACATGTTGCAACCCTCAAATAGTCAATAAGATAGTAACATTACATGGCATTGAAAGAACTTAAAGACTACCTTGTTTGAATAACCATGGATGAGTATGAAAAATCCTAGATATTCTCATAATATTTTGGAGGGGGAAATTACATAGTTGTTACCACAAAAGGGGAAAAGTTATCCAATTGTAAGAAATGGTTTAACATTGACCCATGCACGAAAGAGAGTGTGGTTAAGTGATGTGTTGTAAGAAAATTATAAAGTTGGAGGTAAGGAAATATTTAAAAGGTCTTCCCTAACATTGTTACACATTATTTTGGTCATCTTAGTGATCCATTAACAACATGTGTTCATGTTCCCAAAATAACCTTTCTTCATGAGGAAAGTCACTGAATTTTTCTTATCAAAAACCCTATTAAGGAAGGTTGTCGCATGTTCCTCCATAGATAGGGCATGACGATGCCTGTTCGTCGCCCTCTGCTATACAACTGACATTCTACGTCTCCGCAGGCTGCTCTAAAGATAGGGTGCGACGATGTCAAAAGGCTAAGAAAAGGTTGAACTTCATGAAAGTTTTAGAAGGGGATCTTCTAGAAGATGAGGTGGCGTCCGTATGGTTGGGATCCTACTCACTTCTCTGATTTGGTGGGATCATCCTAATCTCTTCAACCATCTCTATTTCCCCTATATAAAGAGGGATTTCTCATGGAAACGGCTAAGGTTAATGAAGGTTGATTCAAGCAAGATTAATATTGAATAGGCTAAGAATTGGATGAGGAATTCTACTTTAGTTCATACTTGAGGGCTTCATTTTAGTTTATCAAGTCATTGTGGATCTTCTTCATTCAAGGATTGGAGCAAGTGTGTGTGTTGGAGAAAAGGGTCATCGGAAAGGGACCTTGAAACATCAAGTCTTTGGTTGTAATATCCACTTTCATTTTAATATGATATAGTGATATGTTTCTTTCCCATAAAACTTTCTTTGTTTTATTGTATGATTCCTTGATCACATGCATAAGTTCTCGTTGAGTAATATATTATATGACTTTCACTTTGGTTGGCTTGTGTTCTCTTGCAGATACAATTTCACAGGAGCACTGGAGTGGAGATAGGATGACAAAAACAAGAGGAAGAGATATTTAAATGGTATGTTTCCCATCTCTTGTTAGATAGTAAACTCAGTGATTAGAGCTTAGGGAAAGCGTCATATTCTGTTCTGTTTTTTTCTAGATCTAGGTGGATCTAGGGAGATCTGTTTATGTCCACATTTACCGATAAGTCCCATAACAAAATTGGTGACCATACTGGGGATAAAACCTCCTTTTGATATTTTTCTTCCCATTTTCCTTTAGCCTTCCTTCGTCTGATAAATTTCGTTCTCTGAGTCTGTGGGTGATCCATCTGGACTCACTGGGTTTAGAAGTTCCTTTAGATTTTTTGTCTTTCTTCCAAAATTTTCAAATTTACAGAGATTGTTGCACTGTACCTTATTGAAATCCTGCGACGACCCTGAGACATCGCTCTCTTATTATCCCATCCAGTGCGACGATGTCGCACTTTTCTCTGCCAGTGGCCTGCAACGACCTTAGCTCATCGCTCTATGTCCTATACCTAGCCTGCGGCGACTCCTGTAGGTTTTGATGGAGTGAGTCATTTTATCATTTACCACCCAGATTTTCCTTACTAGCCTGGGGAAAACTTCTTATGCCCATGTTTGATTGATTCTTGAGTTTGAAGCCTTCTTTTGATTGGTTTTCAGTGATTGAAAGTTTTTCTTTTCATTTTGCAAGTTTTTACTCATTCTCATTGTCACAAGGATAAAATCTCATATCTTCATCTAGGTGCTTGTTTGACAAAGGGTCTTTGGTTTGTTTTGAAGTTTTGGATTCATTTTGTTTGTCAGATTGTTTGCTGATTAAGAAACACTTTTTGCTTGCTTATGTCAAAAAGTTTTCTTGTCTTTTTTGTTTATGTCTACATTGTGAATTTGATTTGGGAATTGTGTTGAGAATGTCTTGATTTTCTTGGATTACATTTTCCCTCCATTATCACATCTCTGATTTTGTTTTGGAAAGGAAGAAATGAATTCACTTATTCTTTTAGTAATCTCTCACAAGAAATTGTTTTACATTCGAAATATTAGTAAAGAGAAGAAAATGGAAAATTTTGTAGTTCATGATTGCTTGGAATTGTATTCATTCGGAATTAAAGAAATTGTAATTGGTAGCTGGTTGTACTTCAAAAGAAATAACTTCTCCCTACTGTAACTAGAGTTCATTGAATTAAAAAATTGCACATTCATCTCTTTTTACATTTTATCGGGTGAAGGTAACAACTTCATCAGTTTCACTTCCATCTCCATTTTTGAGTAAACAACAACCTTTAAAACACAACGTAAATTTAAAATTTATTAGTAACTTTTATTTTCTAGGGATCTTTTCACCAACATTAGCTAGGATAACATTTTAGAATAGGTTGTGAGGTACACTCTCCAAAGCATCAAAACGCACAATATAATCTTGTGATAGGGAGAGTTTCAAATCCAATTGCTACATTTTGTCCTGGGAAGCCCTTCTCACACAAGGGTCAAACCTGAGGTTGCATTAAGATTGGCAGAGTTACTCACCCTGCTTTGTTGGTCTTAGTGTAGAGATTGTGCATATTATGGGGGTCGCTTGAAGGTATACCCACAATTATGAGTGGAATCCTTTTGAGTTGATTTCAGGCTAGATACCCTACCTTTGTGCGTGGATCGGACTGTCGACTGTTTCCCTAGGCATTGCTGTTGTAGTTGGTGACCTTAGTAGCATATCTCTTTAGTGTCTTTACATGAGGTGAATGTGGAGGGGAAAGTCTTCACGATACATGGAATCAACGTTTCCCAAACTCACTCAGGCTCCATGGAGGGTATACCCACGATTATGTGTGGGATCTTGCACCAGGGTGTAAGTTCGTTAAGAAGGTTGTAAATGTAAATTTTCCAGTCTCTTATCCCAACCCCTTCTTGTCTTGATTTTGCGACGTTGGATTTCATCACCAACTAGTGATTTCGAAATAAGAAGGTTTGTTTGCTTGGTTTGATTCCTAGATTTTATTAGTGAGTGCTGTTTGTTTTCTCTAGTCGGCCATAGATTTTCTTTATTCTTTACTTGGATCAAGAAACATCAGCGTTCGTCGTTCACGTAGGATGCAAGGGTTACACCCGGAAGATCCAAAAGGTTACCAACCTTTTCCTCCTAACTCACCAGAAGGCTCTCCATAGGGAGTAGTCAACAATAGAGTAGTTTCTGAGGTTGGAAGCACCGACTCTTTGGAAGGATTTCAAATTGTTTCAGACTCTTTAGAGGAATTCAGACTTCCCCCTCTTAGACCAGACACACATATCATCTGGGGAAATTATTGTTGTTGAAAACATTGAAGTACCCACTGGACCTAACGCAGGATCTCGAATAGGGAATCCACTTTTTCAAAGTGAATCATTTAGGACCTCAGCTTAGACTGTTGGAACTTCTAATTTTGGTTCTATCCCTTTGACAGTACGTGATCTGTACGGTAACCTAGGAGTGAGTCCTAATCAACCTATGGCATCACAAGTTCCTGAGATGTATGTCACCTATACAATACCTTTAGACCATTTTACTGGCACTTCCAGTAATGTCATCACCGTTCCAGGCCAATTTTTGATTGGTTCTCACTCGATTCCTACTCTCCAGATGGCCCATTCTACTATGGTCCCACAAGCCACCACAATTCCTACTGGAAATGTGGTTATCTCCCAAGCTCCGATTGGGACACCACTTCCACCTAGACCATATCCATCACTTCCCCTTGGGTATAGAGCTCTAAATGCTTCTGTTTCTACCTCTACCCAAGTTCCATCCGAAGGTTCTGGACTTTTTGTTCCTCCTGGGTATAATGCTGCTGCTGGTTTTGTTCCTACACCTGCTGAGGTTCTCTCTAAAGGGCCATATCTTCCTCCTCCACTGTGGCCTAGAGGATCTGGCCCTAGTGGCTCCAATCCTCTTGGAGACACCAGTATTTCTATCACTTATGGTTTCCAGATTCTCGTTGGAGGTCAACCTCAAGATGGGGGGCAACCTCTGATTGGGGCACAACCTCAACTTGGGGGGAAACCTCAGGTTGGAGTCCATAACCCACTATATGGACATAACACACCTGTGGTACAATATCTACCTTGGAATCTTCCTTTCCAAGGAAATCTACAACCATATGGGGGGAAGCATCCTCAAGTTAACTCTTTTGTACCCCCTAACCCCGGTCAACCGTATCCAGGTTCTTTGAATCTCACTTGGGGTATGAACGTTAAATCTAGTGTTCCTTTCGAAGGGAACATCTCTAATCAACCCAACCCTATGGGATATATGCCTCCAAATACTCCACAACTGAATCTGTCAGGACTATCTAATTATTTGCAGACTGCTTATGGTCCTACTGGTATACCTACAGGGTTTCCCCCTCAAAACTACCAGTTTCCACAAGTGAATCGATAGTTTCCTTTCCTGACCACTTTGGATTTACCTGATCTGTCTAGGATTTTGAATGAACCTATCTTAAATTCTCCTTATTGGCCTGTCATATCGGCCAATTTACCATCCGACATTCCTAAATTTGACGGTCGAGCAAGAGAAGATCTGAATAATCATGTTATGAGTTTTCATCTATGGTGTTCATCCAACTCCTTGATGGATGAATCCATCATGTTACGACTCTTCCAACGAAATCTCACGGGTTCTGTAGCAAAATGTTACATCGAGTTACCGCAAGGTTTCTTCAATGACTTTAACACCCTATCCATGGCATTTTTGACACATTACCAGTTACCGATTCAATACGAGACATGAACCAAAATTTTGAGTTCTTTCAAGCAATCCTCATCCACTCATATTTCTGATCACATCCATGAGTGGAGGAGGAGAAGAAATTTAATTAAAGTTTCCCTTCCTGATCAACTATTGTCTGAGTGGTTTACCAAATCACTCATTGGACCTATCGCTCGTGATGTCTCCATGGGTGGTGTTTTCACTGAAGAGAAGGCGATTAGTCGTGTGAATTATCTTGATCTCATTTATTCACAAATGGGAACACTTTACGATTTGATCCCTGACGCTCCTCGTCCTTCCACAAACCCTACCCCAACACCTTCAATAGCTTCTCATGCTATTGATGGTGTGATTTGAAATTTTCACGCTGAGACCCAACCTACGCATGCCAGCCACACCAATCCCAAATCTAATAATTCTAATGCACACAATACTCCTACTCCTACTTCTTCCATCAGAAAGACTGCTGAGGTTAATTCTATTCAATCCACACCTACTAGAAAGAATAAAAATAAAAATAAAGGGAAGGGTAAAAATAAGGAGGACAAGAATAACAATCCACAATCTGATAAAGCCAAGACACAAACTGTTGATGAGAAATATAAACGTAAACCTTGTTACCCCTGCCTTATTTGTGGTGATGATCATTACATGAAATATTGTCCGAGACGCGACGAGGTTACTAAGTTCCTTAAAGGGAGCAGAAAACCTCCTACACCTGCCAATTTGTCACAACCTTTCCCTTCTCAGTAGCAAGCCCAAATATTCATTCATGACAAAACTTCTCCTTCTACCTCATCCCATGTCCCTATGTGTACTGGTGATTCTAAAAAGAATGAAGTTGCAATCGCAACTTGAGCCAAGGTTTACTCTTCGTCAAAAGAGAAAGTTGATCATATGCCACCTTCGTTGGTTCAAAATTCTCCCCCAACTTCACCTCCCAACGGTCCTCTTCATCTAGAAAGACTGGGTGTCAATACAGTTCTTCACCCTCCTCCCAAGGGAATTTTTTGAAAGTTTGCATTCAATCCTCATGCCCGTGCTGCCCAAAACTACAGTATTGTAGAAGATCTTGTGCAACCACCCTTTGCGATGTCATCTCTCAAAGTCGTTCAAAGTTTCCCTGCTCAACGAAAGGCACTTGAAAAATCCATTGTTGGAACTGATCCCACGGATACTAATCTCATAATCTTTGACTTGGAAGATCATGTTCCTATACTTCCTCCTAAACTAGAATTTTAGATCCAAATTGTTGTTGAAAAAAAGAATATCTATAGAATTATTATTGATGAAGGAGCCTCGACTTGATTCATGTCCGTCACTTGTTGGAAAGCCCTTGGCTCTCCTACCCTCACCGAATCACACAATACATTTAAGGCCTTCAATGGTACAAGCTTTAAACCCTATGATGTTCTTCCCTCGTTGTCTATTACGTTGGAAGGTAAATCGATTAGTGTTGAGGTTGAGGTCTTTGATGCACCTCCTGATTATAATCTCTTACTTGGCCATAACTGGATTGATTCCACACGTTCAATTGTGTCTACCATTTTCCGTGTGTTAGGTTTCCCGCACCAAGGAAAGGTCATTACTATTGACCAACTTGCCTTCTTTAATTCCGATTCCCATACTAGAAATGTTCCCTTTATTTCGAAGACACCCCCTAGTTACAGGAATGTCAGAGTGGGTCTTTTGAAATATTCTACTCTGATGGCTACATTTCCAATCCCATCACCCGATATTCGCCCTCCTTTTGTTGCCTCTATTAACATGATATCCACCACTGTTCGTGAAACCCCCAAGTCATATGACCCATGGGTAGTACCTAGCCCTGGTGATGATTACCTTCATTATGGCCACAAGATTCCTTCAAGTCCAGTCGAATCCGATTACCAAGATATTCAATCAACAACCCCCTCCTCTCCTTCTCTCTGTGATTCATCTCCTGATCTGTTTCATGTGATTTTTCCTATGGATGAGATGATCATGTCATTCATGTATATGGAAGAAATTCCCTAGGACGATGGGCATCACCTCTCCATTCTCTTCCTAGAACATGACACCATCGAGAGTTACCAACGGATTTTGACTCTGTCGACCATTGTTGTTATTTATTCAGTTCTCGAGTCATCACATGATGTTTTGTACGAAGGGAACTTGAGAAACATTTCACCTATCGTCCCTCTCGACATATCCATTAAACCCAGAGTCATGGAGACCGTTCATATCAGAGCCTCGTGTTCTACTGATGATGTCCACATGTATAAATCCCTTTTCTAAGAATTCCGCGACGTTTTTCGCTTGGAGTTACAAAGAGATGCCAGGTATCGATCCTGATATTGTTGTACATGAGATTAAGACATACCCGGATGCTAAACCCATTCGACAGAGACTTCGCCTAGTGCACCCACGCAAAGCTGCTACTATCAAGCTTGAAGTTAAAAAAATTCTTAAAGATGGCTTTATTTATCCCATGGCATTGACTGATTGGATATCCAATCTAGTTATGGTGAATAAGAAACAAGGTACCATCCACGTTTGTGTAGATTATAGGGACATAAATAAGGCTTGTCCTAAGGAAAATTGCCCGACCCATTTCATTGACTAGATCATCGACGACTATGCCGACAGTGAGATATTTTCTTTGATGGATGGTTTCTCCGGTTATAATCAGATTAATATTTTACCCACGGACCAACACAAGACTGCTTTCATTTTCCCTTGGGGAACCTTTGCTTACCAGAAATTACCCTTTGGTCTCAATAATGTTTTCGCGAATTTTCAACGCGATATGTCTTATGCTTTCCATAATATTAAGCACATTGTGCAACCCTATATTGACAATCTACCGACGCATTCCATGCGTCATCAAGATCACCCGACACATTTGAGGGCCATTTTCGTATGTTGTCATTATCATCGTATCCGCTTAAACCCACATAAATTTGTTTTTTGTGTGGATTCTGGCCGATTTCTTGGTTTTATTGTGTCTATACATGGGATTCAAGTAGACCCTTTGAAGGTTGAGGCTATCCTTAATCTACCTCCTCCTTCCACTTTACACCAACTCCAAAGTTTGCAAGGGAAGGAATTTTTTTTACGTCGTTTCATCCCCAATTACGTTGAACTGACGAAAGGATTCACTAGGCTACTCAAGAAAGGTTATGAGTTCATATGGGATGATATTGCAGACAAATCCTTTGAAGCTTGAAACTTTCCTTAACCCATACACCATTACTATTTCCCACTGACTATAACCGAGATTACTTTCTCTACTTAGCTACTTCAGACTCTACCATTGACATGGTCTTAGTCCAAGAGGATGATTCACATGATGAACATGTGATATACTATTTAAGTTGGAGTCTCACGACTACCGAGACCAAATACCTACATGTGGAGAAACTGGCCTTGGCAGCTGTTCAATCTATTCAACATTTTATTCATTATATCTTATTACGTAGAACCACTGTTATTTTCGATTGCAACCCCATGCAACATATCCTCACCTGACAATTGATAGGGGGAAAGTACTCCAAATGGATAGTGATTCTCCAGGAGTTTGACTTAGAGTTTGAACGCGCTGAGTCTAAGAAATATTTGGTTTTCGCCGAACTGATATGTGACCTTCCCTCCATTGAGACATAAATGTGGCAGAGGATTCCTTGCCCGACGAACCCCTTTTTCGGATCAGTTCTGATGATGTATGGTACAAATATATCATTATCTATCTCCAGAATCAAACTTTTTGGCCCAATCTATCTAGCATAGATCGTCGTCGTATACGATATCAAGCTTGCCAATACATTATTCTTGGCGACACTCTCTACTGCCACGGTGTTGATTCCATTTTTCGACGATGTCTTACTTATGATGAAGTTGAGAAAGATTTGAATGACTGTCAGTCTAGAGCATGTGGCGGTCATATGTCTAGGTATGCCACTGCCCAAAAGATCTTACGAGCATGTTATTTCTGGCCTTCTTTGTTTAAGGACTGCATCACTGCCATTCATAAATGACATGCTTTCCAAACTTATAATAAACAAATAAGATCTCATCCTGCTCCTTTACATCCTATAGTTTTCGTTGGTCCATTTGCAAAATGGGGCATTGAATTCATGACATGTAACCCTCAATTGGTCAGGGGGCATGGATACATCATTGTAGCTGTAGATTTTTTCACTAAGTGGGCCGAGGCAATGCCTACATTTGATAACATTGAGAAAACTGTAACATTGTTCATATTCAATCACATCACTACTCAGTTTGGTGTCCCTCAAGCTATCGTTACTAATCACGGTAGTCATTTTTGGAATTTATGATGTCTGAACTTATTGAAAAGTTGGGTCTTCGCCATGAAAACTCAACCCCCTATTATCCACAGGCCAATGGCCATGTTGAAGCAATCAACAAAGTTCTCATTACTATTATTCGACGGATGATAGGAATTCATAAGACAAGTTGGCACACGATGTTGTTATCAACATTATGGGCCTATCAGACATCCGTTAACTCTGCCATGAGATTTACACCTTTCCAACTAGTTTATGGTATCAAGGCTATCTTACCAATTGAATGTGAAATACCATCTTTGAAACTGGTCATTGAACTTCTCCTCAATACGTCTGCTGAAGAAGAATGTTTGTTGTACTTAATGTAATTAGATGAAAATCGTCGCGATGCTGCCTTAGTTATTGAAACCCAGAAGAAACGTGTTAAAGCCCAATACGACAAGCATGTCAAGCAACACATTTTTTCTGAAGGAGATCTAGTTCTTCTTTACGAACACGATCATGATTTTATAGGGGCCGGTAAATTCGAGGCCATGTGGCAAGGTCCTTACATTGTCAAACGTGTGTTGGAGAAGGGATCTTATGAGCTAGTTGATTATGATGGAATCCCTTTGAGTGAACCCAGAAATGGGCTTTACTTAAATAAGTACTATGCTTAAGTCATTTTTGCATAAGTGCTTGTATTTTTAGTGTATCATACTTTTGTGTTCTTTTTTCGTTGTTTGGTTTCGACCTTCAGCTGCTTACCTCGCGTTGTGCTTGGTTTCCAGATGTCGGTGTCTTTGCTACCATACATTGTCTTCACTGATGGCACTAGTCACAGTACTCAGAACTTAGCATCTGCTGCTTGGGAAATCTATGCACCTATGGATGAATTGATTAGTCTACATGGTGTTTGCCTTGGTCGTACAACTAACAATATCACAGAATACAGTGCAGTCATCGAATTATTGACCGACATTGTTTCACTTGGAATACACCATCTTATTGTGCGACTCGATTCGTAGTTATTAGTCTTACAATTTATTAATGTCTACTCCATTTGAATTCCTACGTTGTTAAGGGTATATTTACAAATTTGCCTATTGGAATGTCATTTTGATTACATTGAATATCAACACATTCCTAGATGTCTAAATACATTAACAGATGCTTTAGCTAATTATGTGTTAGACATGCATTTGAGAAATTTATGAAATCCAATCACACTTTGTATATACAAAAAGTAAGCCGATATAAACCTCATATATATATAATGATTAAATTTTTACAAAAAGTGTTTTCGTCCGGAGACCAAAATATAAAAAATGTGAAGCACATGGCTTCATGTACAAATATATCATCAAGGATGCTGCTTGCTATAACATGTGACTACCCATGCTAGTTTATGAAGCAGTGGACCGATGGGAGCATACATGCCCACTATATGGTGCTGATAATGCCTCGAGATATTGTTGATAGAGGCATCCAGGATGTTCATAGTAAGCCCCTCTAGATTCTTCTCTAGAATCTCGTAGTCAACATCAATGACTCCTGCTACATCAACTCTCTCCCCTCGCCTCTAGATGGGGGATGAAACTGGAGGTCGGTAAGGTCCCAGGTCTTCATCATCAAAAGAGCATTTGATTAAGTCATCGGATAAATAACACATAAAACATTTTATATTTAAAAATCACAAAAACATTATAAAAACAAAATGCACTTCTTACCTATGTCCCCCCATTGGGAACCCTAAGGAAGAACCCAGTCTGGATCACCTCAGAAGTCTAAACCGACATAAGCATAGTCATCGACCATAAGCATACGGGTCCTCAACCAATCAAAGAAAACATAATTATACCTAATGATAGGACCAGTTACATGTTGTGCAATGAGGTCGAACCACCTCTTCATTCTTGGATCCTGTGGGGCAGGTATACCCCACTCTACCTGCAAGCGCAAATATGGGACCCTCTCTAGGAAGAAGGTCACCAAAATCGATCCGTATCCAAACTATTTCAGTTCTCCATTCCTACACTTGGTTAACTATTTTTTCATGATTCTTAGAAACCTGTCACACCATTTGAAAACTCAAGGCTCCATACATTCCAGCGCATACTGGAAATAGCTCTGAAGATCCATATGGGGAGCTGCACTCCCTGACATGTGCGTGATGGTGTAGAGGATAGTCCATAGAGGTAAGTCACAGATGTCCCTAATAGATACTTTGCCGCTATGCTTCTGATTACCTAGCACACAATTTTCACTAATATAGTGACTCATGGGATCGCCACCTCTCCTGCTACCTGTTAGCGTAACTCGAGACCCATGGCGAGACAAACTGGTCAATAAGTAGATATCCTAGATATCTATCATAAGAATATGATCCCCCACTCAGAATGTCTGTTGGTTCATGCCCCACATATGAACTAAGTATTCCAGTAACCTCAACTGGGCCCTCATGCCCTATATCTTGAAGAATTTTAGCAGTCCACACTGTCAGAGGGCATTTACCATTCCTGGGTCTTTCCCAACAAAGTAATATTCATCCTCATTCTCCCTGTCTCGCCATTCCAACATTCTTACCGTAGAAAACCTGCAACGAGACATAAAAGAGAGATTAACACCTTCATCTTCCCCCTAGAAACTTTTTATTGACTTTTTATTGACAAATACAT
Organism: Picea sitchensis; assembly: GCA_010110895.2. NCBI lineage: Eukaryota > Viridiplantae > Streptophyta > Pinopsida > Pinales > Pinaceae > Picea > Picea sitchensis. The sequence continues at coordinate 17,121 of SNQJ01S0035187.1, read as the reverse complement.
CTAAAAATAATTTTTGATTTGTGCACGTCATAGGCCTGGACATCCGTACAGTGCAGAGTCGTCGCAGGGAACGATATAGGGCACCTGCGATGACCTCCACGTGCGAGTACCCTTGAAAACTTGACTCAAAAATCCATTTCTAACCAATGAAAAGAAAAAATTGATCCATGAAAAGTTGAAAGAGATGAAAATTACTTGTTCTGTGGAGACCGTTTGTCAAATGATCAACCATGCCTCCCGCAATCCACATTGGAAATTTGAGGTAAATAAGGGGTTTTGGAACAAAGTTTGGGTGGAGTAACAATGTAATAGTGAAATCAAGTTTTTACCCTTTTTTATTAACTTTTTCACTTTTTCATTTTATTTTATATTATTTTAATATATTGCACCTAAACCCTAAAGTTCTAACGACATTGCAAGTGTTTGGTTTTTTGTAGATGAAAAACCTAGGAGTGAAATATTGAACAAGGATACGCCTTTTGGGTTTTCTTTTATACATTTGTCGCATGCACAAATCCTTTTAGAGTTTTTCAGGAAAAACTCTGAGCTTGGTTTTTGTTCTTTCTCATGCTTGTAAATCAATGAGAATGTAACCGAGTATACTTTTATCACTTTTTTGGACTCGTAAGGGTTATATGAAAAATGAAACCCTTGGAGTTCCCTTTAAGATCTTTTCAGACTCTCTAAACATGAAAAGATTGCCGAGCAAATTTGTTCTTTTCACGCTCATAAAAGTATTTGAAGAAAACATTTGATGAGCGATAGGTTATCAATTTTTCGGTCTTGTTAGATCAACTTACGAAAAAGGAAATTGTGGAGTCCTCTTTAAGTGTTTTTAAGACTCCCTAAACAGGAACCCCCCCCCCCGAGTTTTCTCTCTTTGGACTCGTTAAATAAACATTGAAAGAACTGTTTGGGCCCGAACCACTCCTTCTTAGGGTTCGTTAAACATACTCCGAGGGACTCGTCCGAAGGATGATCTTACATCAACAAGCATATGTTATCCTCCTCAAGCTTGTGTAAAAATAAAGAGGTACTCACAAAAAATGGTGGGAGAAAATTTGGGAAAGAAAAGTGTCTCTGCATCCGTGTTAGTGGCAGTAATAGTCGCTCTTGAACATGACACCCCCCTTCATCATTGAATCCAGGTTGGGAAATCCATTTGTCTCTCGTTTGACCATAGACATGTCCATATGTTGGGTCCTCCTTGATTCAATTATGCCAAGACCATTGTTGTGTAGTTCATATGTTCAAGATAAGTCTAACCTTAATAAGCCTCCTATTGAGTTGGCCATCTGCAATTATAAATCTTCTACCATGTCGGCCTTCCCTGTGTTGGTTTCAAATCACTTCATACTCTGATCTACCTCAAATCTATTACTTATTTCGTGTCATTGATGGGGGATACATCAAGGCCCTATTGTGACAAGTATTTTCCTATCGAATTCAACTCATTATCCATGAACAAGAATTATAAATCATTCAGTACCTTAGGGCTTGCATGCCTCAATGGTAGGTTTCTTCTCTTTCAAAAATGAGTTCACATCATTGACCCCTGATTGGAAGATTCCATCGAGTGTTCGACTTCAACTAATTTATTCACATTCGTTGGATTGTACTAGGGTACCTTGGGAGTCATTGAAATAAATGGTGATTTCCCTTGCATTTGTTAACATTTCTCATCATTGACCATAATCAAGTGGTTTCTATCATGTTTGAATTCAACACCTGTAATCACATGGTTAGATTCATACTTAGAGATGATGAAATTGAAGACCCTGGATCATCCCATTCTGGTCGAGGTTGCGACAAAGTATTCATTATTTGTATTGACACATAGATCCACTTTGTATGTCTCATGGCTATGTCCGAATTTTAATTCTTTAGAGCATAGATCCACAGTGTATTTTGGGTGGCTATGTTGATTCACCTTGACATGGATCCACAATGTATATTTAGTGGCAATGACTCATTTGACATTTTGTAATCTGAGTATGGGAATTCCTACCTCGGACGATGGTCTATTATCATGCTGATGCTTGATTGTTTGCAGGTTCCCGACTGGTGCACTCTTTGTTTCCGACACACACATTCTACAAAGTATTTCGGTTGTCATGATTTCTAGCCTCATACTTTGGGGGGTATTATATTACACATTATTTTGGTCATCTTAGTGATCCATTAACAACATGTGTGCATGTTACCAAAATATCCTTTCTTCATGAGGAAAGTGACTGACTTTTTCTTATCAAAACCCCTATTAAGGAAGGTCGTCGTAGGTTGCTCCATAGGCAGGGTGCGACGATGCCTGGTTGTCGCCCTCTGCTATACAATTGGCATGTGATGTATCTGCAGGCTTCTCTATAGCTAGGGTGAGACGATGTCAAAAGCCTAAGAAAAGGTCGAACTTCATGAAAGTTCTATAAGGGGATCTTCTAGAAGATGAGGTGGCGTCCGTATGGTTGGGACCCTACTCGCTTCTCTGATTTGGTGGGATCATCCTAGTCTCTTAAACCATCTCTCTTTCCCCTATATAAAGAGGGATTTCTCATGGAAAAGGCTAAGGTTAATGAAGGTTGATTCAAGCAATATTAATATTGAATAGGCTAAGAATTGGATGAGGAATTCTACTTCAGTTCATACTTGAGGGCTTCATTTCAGTTTATCAAGTCATTGTGGATATTCTTCATTCAATAATTGGAGAAAGTGTGTGTGTTTGAGAAAAGGGTCATCGGAAGGGGACCTTGCAACATCAAGGCTTTGGTTGTAATCTCCACTTTCATTTTAATATGATACAGTGATATGTTTCTTTCCCATAAAACTTGCTTTGTTTTAATGTATGATTCTTAGTAGATCCCATAAAACTTGCAGATCCAATATCACAGGAGCACTGGAGTGGAGCTAGGACGACAACGACAAGAGGAAGTGATATTTAAACGATATGTTTCCCAACTCTTGTTAGATAGTAAACTCAGTGATTAGATCTTAGGGAAAGCATCATATTCTGTTCTATTTTGTTCTAGATCTAGGTGGATCTAGGGAGATATGTTTATGTCTGCATTTATTGATAAGTCCCATAACAAACATCATATTGAGAAATATTTTATTGTGTATTTCTCTTTAGAGAACTCTTCACTATTGCACCCACCACGTTAGATCACCAAGTTTTAATAATATAATGTACAACAATTGATTCTTAGGTATCTAAAAACTTATCACTACATGATGGGATAGTAGGGAACATGCTCGGGTTGTCTATGCTAGACACATTTCTCATAGGCTCAAGAAAATGTCTAAATTTATTTTTTTCCCTTGTATGCCCAACTTCACTTATGGGGTTATGAATAACTATAGGAGATATACTTCCATCAATGATATACTTACAATCTTGAAACATAAACTAAATTTTTCATTCAAGGATATAATAGCCTCAATGCCATAGGGTACATGATTACCTTGACTCACTCCATCCAAAAAAGGACAAATGTTTGAATTACCTTGACTCACTCCATCCAAAAAGGACAAATGGGACAAAACCTTATTCAAAGGACACGATTACATGGTCGGATTAATGGTGAATGGACAAGACTCAAGACCTAATACCACTTATAAAATTGTAGGACAAGGCGACACAATATTGATTCTCTAGATAAGGGTGACATTGATAGCTACCTAAAATAGAAGTGATGACATATCCAATAATATAAAAAAAACATTGTGTTTCCTCTTTTTTTTTTTAATGTTTTGGGAATGATGTGTTTTTCATTTCTTGTTATTAATTTTTTATTTTTATAAATATTAAAATAGTGTTTTTGTTATTTGTATTAAAATGAGGAGTCGAGTGCCATATGCAAAAAAATGATTTTAATGAACATGATAGCAAAGGCTGGGAAGTGACCAATTATGTGCCCATGATGTGTCTCCTTAAGTGGGATGAATAATGATTGTAGCATGATTGGAGGTGAAGTCTTAAAACACGAATGGGGTGAAACAATGGTTCATCAACATGATTCTAAAGTAAGACAATAAACTAAGTGTAATGGCTCAAGACTCCATTAGGTAACTTAATTTGCTTCATCTTTTTCTTAACCTTCTATGTAGATTGGGTTTTAAGTTTTATTTTTTTCTGCAAATATATATGAATGTATTTGTGTTAGCCTTATGGGGACATTTTAGTTATATAATGTTTGAAAGGAATGAATTATCATGGCTTGCAATGGTAGTGCTTTGAGTAACCTGGATTTTGTTGGGATGGGGTTTGTTGGTGGTTGTTTTTAGATCAAAGTGTTATGTATAGATGGTGCACACTACAACCTGAACCTAGTTTATATGATTGTAGATCAATGGGATACAATCGTGGAGACAAATTATTTCAAGTTATTGAACATAGAACTAGATATAACGAAGAAGTGTATTGAGAAGCTCTTTAAAGATGTTGCAAATTCCATATTAACAACAAAAGGAATATATGACATGCCTTTTAAGGTGCACAATTTTTCTTGTGCATGCTCATAGAAATTGTAGTTGAGACATTTGAAACTATCACTGAGGTTTGGGTTAGTTGGCCAATGCATTTTTCTAGCTATGTATGTGCAATTTCTTGTGGAAGTTGGGGCTATTGTTGTGTCATGTTTGTTAGCCCTCAAAATGCATGAGTATTTTTTAGGGATTCTTCTCAGTATGTTAGTATATTTTTCATATCTAGGATCAAGTTTTTTCGTTGATTGAGGCAATTTTATGACCATGGATGGAGCTATAAATACAAAGGAATAGCTCCTAATGAATCGGATTTGCAAGTTCTTTTGGCAGCCATAAATGACATCAATTCATAGAACATTATTCATGAGATCACTCTAAGGTAGGTCGAATTTGATAAAACCAATAGTATTGTGTAGGAAATGGTCTTGACATTGAAACTAAGGGTACATATCTAGCAAATTATCTTTTCTAGTTAACATTTGAAATGTGCAACAAATTATGAGTAGCAATGAGCTTGTTTTTAAGGAAGCTCTGGGAAGACTCTACACAAGCCATACCTCAGGAAAATTTAGTAGTAGTCTTAAGTCCAACACGTAAGACAATGATGGTATTACATTTCACTTCACCCAAATAAACATAACAAAGAGATGCATTATGGATTTCTTTGTGGGAAAACTTATCTACATACAATGTTTAAGATGAAAATATGGTCATTTTCAATAGTTGATCAATTGAATACAAAGAATGGATTCTTAGTCAAGAAAGCACCAAACAAATGTGTGATATAACAAAGTTTGAAGGAGAGAGAGTGTTGGTTCTTTTCATTTTGCAAAGGCTAATCTCAATTGTTGGATCGTTGGTCTTCCAAGGAGAAGAATTGTTAGATTGTATTATAGGTTTTGGGCATTCATGACTGAAGTATTGATGAAAAAGCAACAAAAATCATAGGGAAATGAATGTTGCAATTGCAATTTAAAATGGGAGCTAAATGGATTCATATTAGAGAAACATCATAAAATATTCAAAGGGATTTTAGCGACATAACTCGTAATGGAGATAAAATCCTTAGATTACAAAGATAATAGAAAATATGCCTCACTTTGCTCTAATGTACATTTATTAATAGAAGGCATTGGTATGTTTTTTCCTCAAACATCACTACAATAGGATTGCAAATTTTGCTAAGAATATATCACTATCTTACATCTAGAGTAGAGTTCTGAGTTGTACGAAGGGTTTCATGAATATAATGCTACATAAACATTAGGGCCAACCTTGTTTCATAAATAGGGCCAACATTACGGTTTCATGAATATAATGCCACAGAAACATTAGGGATAGAAACCACAATCTCTCAATATTTGGGAGAAATATAGGGTGCTAAGTTCGCATAGATATTACCGATATTACACATATTTATCCTAAAATTGCATCTCTATCCTAAAATTTCTTAGGGTTAGAAACATTACCGATTTGGAAGGCATTTTTGGTCTTTGTGGCTCTAATTTGGTGAGGTCATCATGTCTCTTGTTGCTATTTTTCCAAGCTTCCGCGTGAGTTCACATGAAACAATATTTGTCTCTTTGGTGAGGTCTTCATGTCTCTTTTATCTATCTTTCCAAGATTTTGCGTGAGTTCACATGCATGGTCTCTGTCGAGGGTAGGCATGGTCTTGGGTTTCTCTGTCGAGGGTTTGAATGACAAATACCAGAGGTCGCCGCGTCTCTTTTTTGTGGGTTTGGATGACAGAGACCAGAGGTATTTTTCAAGGGTTTGGATGCCAGGTCTCTTTCGTGGGCTAGGTCTCTGTCGAGGGTTTGGATGCGGCCAAGTCTCTGTTTGTTATATGTTATAACATATTTGTTATATATGTTATAATATATATAACATATATGTTATAACATGTATAACCCTATATGTTAGAACATATATAACCCTATATGTTATAACATATACATAATAAATTAAATTAAATTATATATGTTATAATTAAATTAATTTATTATTAATAATAAATTAAAATTATATATGTTATAACCCTATATTGTAATAAATTAAATGTATAATGTATATAAACAAATCTAGCCATAAGGTTAAAAAGGGATTGTTGGGTTTGTGAAAGTGCGGGGTTACTAAATTTTTTACTAATATTGAAGCACTCATGTGTATTTGTGCTCATGTTTGTTGTATATCAATGTTTGAAATAGTGGTTGGGGCCAAATGCAAATCATAGGCCCATGCAATGGTTGGGGATAAACAAAAGTCCTAGGCATGTGCTTGTATTGACTTGAAGCATCAATAAAAATAAGAGCACAATACAACTATGATGTGAAACTTCTAAAAGAAGCATTAAAAAAGAATACATTATTACATGGAGAGAGGAATTTCATGCCCATGAAAAAATCGATTCCCATTTCCAGTGTACCAAATAAGGTCATGAACCTACCATATTTTATTTTGGATATATTGAGCATAAAGATATGTATGAACATATCATGATCGGGTTGAGTAATAATCATGGTATTCTCACTAAAGACTTAGATACAAATAATAATAATTTTGGGCTAAACTTCCAAATCATTTTTGTCAAAAATATTGTGATATAAAGTCTTGAAGTTGCATGAGAGGATTGCCAAAAAGTAGTTGTTTCCAAGGTATGGAGAAATATGTGAGATATTATTTGCTAATATGTTTCAATATAGGAACTTCTTGAATCTATACACAACAATAAAAATGGTAAATCCATAGGGTTGGATGGTTGCTATGCACAATGCAAAAGGTGTTTCACATTGGAAAACTTGATGGATTCCAAAGTCAAGGTTTGATAAAGAAAATTTGTAAGAGAGAATATAATAGAGACATTATTACCTCATGGTGCCTTAGTATATTGCTTTATGTGTCTTCCCTTATCTAAGTGGTGAGCACTAACTACCTACTGTGAGGCATGTGCTTCCATAAACTTATTATAAGGGTGTGTGACCACGTATTCTAAGAAAACAACCTTTATGATTTTTCCTAATCAACATCACCCTTATGAGTGTATGTTCTCCTATGAGGGGAAAACATGACACTTTTTAAAGAATTCAAACCCTGGTGTGTACGAGAACAAACCCTAGTTTTATTGACTCAGTTTACCTCTCATGATCATTGTGTATTATAATATCTTAGCTAAAGTTGTAACTTTAAGAAAGAAGTGTGTTTCTTGTCAGATTGTTAGACCTAAACAAAAAAAAAATCATTAAAGGTAGTCCAATTTGTGACACCATGTTGAAAACCCATTAAATATTTGTTGAACGAGAAAAGGGATTTGGAAGAATAATTTCTCTAATATTAACTTTGAATAAGTTTATGATAGGGTAGATCGATTCCCCATATTTTATATGTTATCATAACCTGATTTGGAGTATGATTTATTTATATTGTGGAATCCCTTTTTCACAATGCATTTTATTTTGTGTTGGTTAATAATGTCTTATGTGATGTAACTATATTGCACAAATATATAAGGAAAGGCTACTCACTTTCCCCCTTTAATTTTATTTCGTTGTTTATGATGCACTTGGTTATCTTCTAGAGCTTGTCCAAGCTCAAGGTTGAATATGTTGTATTAATATTCCAAGAAGTGGTAATGTGATCAAGAACCATTTTATAGATGGCTATCTTCTTTCTATTTCTCTCTTATCAGTTTTAGTTGAAGGTGATTTATAATTATTAGGTAATTATTATGTTGTAGCGCAAGTAGTGGTGAGTGATTTGAAATAAAACAATTGGTTGACTAGAGTGGAGGATAAATTGGATTGGTTGAATCATCCCCAACAACGCATGAGAAATGGTAGTATCACTATATACATAGTACTTTTCTTCGATATAAATGTTTCCCAGTCTTCTATGTAGGTTTGGTGTCTATTAAATTTTTAACAAAAACTTAATAGTTCATTATTTAGAGACATGAATTTTGTTAGTAAAATCATGGCTATAGAAAAAATATTCAAGAAAGACACATTTATTATGTACATTATTGGTTACTTTTTTCTTCCAAAATTAGTCATATAGAAACTTGAGTGCTTAGAGGTTTTTTATGCTCTAAAAATGTGGTGGGCCATGCTTTGTCAATGGTTCCATGGAGCATATTTTCCTTTCCTAAAAAAGGAAAAGGCCTCATATAAACTAATATAATTTTGCCTGGAGGAAGCATGTCAGGAAAACAGATAGTGAGTTCAATGATTGGTGAAGAAATTTGAAAAAGATTGACCTAATACATAATTGTTAAAGGAAAATTTAGATCCAAAATAAATAGACTTTTCACCCTTAATGATGTGAATGTTGCTTCAAGTGATTTCAGGATTGGTGGTTCTTTTGCACTAATTGAAATAGTTTGGGAAGCAAGGAAGAAGGTGGTTTCAACTCTTACTTAGTATTAGGATGATTTTATCTAGAGAGGATTTAAATTTTCTTGTGACTCTATTTTGACATGGAAAGTACGACATTCTAAGATTTCACATATGGGTAGACACATTCTTAATTTTTTCTTAAAAATGAACTTTATATGGAGAGATTTATGAGATGGGGAATTTGAACATGGACATCCCAATCTAGTCTTACACGAGAATTTGGAATGGTTCAATTGGATTGTATTTTCATATAAGAACTTCAACAAGTAATAAGTGTATAGTCTTAACATTCATGTATACATTCCTACTTTGGATGACTAGCTCTTGCATAATAAAAATTGTTTTGAATCAACATATCATATCAATTATATCAATTTTTTTATAAACATATTTTTTCTTAAAAAGTTAACTAGATGTCGAACCATTATTAATTTTGAATCCTAGTAAATGTTAAACCCCTTTTTATTAAAAAGTTAACATGTCTCCAGTATTCCATCCATTAAGAAAGGTAAGAAACAGGTCAATGAGGAGGATGTGGTTATTGGGAACAAATATCACAAGGTCACTGTTAAGGTCAAATTTGAATCCAGAAACCCTCTCATATCGTTAAGGCATGAAAATAGTCTATCCATGTCAAATTTCAGTGCATACCGAAATAGTTTGAAAAAATTTCAATGTGGGCTCCATTCACAGGTCACTGTTGCCCATGTCTAGTCCTATTACAATGTCTTTTTGTTGTTTCTTTTAAAATTCGTTAGACAATACACACGTTCTCGCATCTAGTACTACAAGGGAATATTTTTATGGTGTTGATTAAACAATGAATGGAAAGAGGGATTTTTCATCACAACTATGACACACATACATTGTATATACAATGTAGAACCTGAAAGAAAAATGAAGAAAGGATGATGCAAAATTAAAACTTGTGTCAACCAATTTGTGTAATTTGAAAGAACTATAGGATTTATGGTTTACATTATGAATTGATGATGGAAACAAGTGGGTGTGTGAGTCAAATTTGAGTCCAGAAACCCTCCCATATCGTTAAGGCATGCAAATAGTCTATCCATGTCAAATTTCAATGCATACATAAACAATTTGAAAAGATTTCAACATTGGCCCCATTCACAGGTCACTATTGCCCATGTCTAGTCCTAGTACAATGTCTTTTCATTGCTCCTTTTAAAATTAGTTCGACAATACACACGTTCCCACATATAGTACTGCAAAGACATATTTTTATGGTGTTGATTAAACAATGAACACAAAAAGAGGGATTTTTCATCACAACTATGACACACATACATTGTATAATATAAAATGTAGAACCTGGAAGAAAAATGAAGAAAGGCTGATGCAAACTTAAAAATTGTGTCAACCAATTTGTGTACTAATTTGAAAGAAATATAGGGTTTATGGTTTACATGATGAATTTATGATGGAAACAAGTGGGCGTGTGAGTCAAATTTGAGTCCATAAACCCTCCCATATCATTAAGGCATGCAAATAGTCTATCCATGCCAAAGTTCAGTGCATACAGAAACAATTTCAAAAAATTTCAATGTTGGCCCCATTCATAGGTCATTGTTTCCCATGTCTAGTCCCAGTACAATGTCTTTTCATTGTTCCTTTTAAAATTCGTTCGACACACACGTTCCTGCATCTAGTACTGCAAGGACATAGTTTTATGGTGTTGATTAAACAATGAACGAAAAAAGAGGGATTTTCCATCACAACTATGACACACACACATTGTATATACAATGTAGAACTTGAAATAAAAATGAACAAAGGATGATGCAAACTTAAAACATGTGTCAACCAATTTGTGCACTTTGAAATAAATATAGGGTTTATGGTTTACATGATGAATTGATGATGGAAACAAGTGGGTCTATGATTCAAATTTGAGTCCAAAAACCCTCCCATATCGTTAAGGCATGCAAATAGTCTATCCATGTCAAATTGCAGTGCATACAAAAACAATTTGAAAAAATTTCAACATTGGCCCCATTCACAGGTCACTCTTGCCCATGTCTAATCCTAGTACAATGTATTTTCGTTGTTCCTTTTAAAATTCGTTCAACACACAAATTATCGCATCTAGTACTGCAAGGGCATATTTTATGGTGTTGATTAAACAATGAACGCAAAAAATAGGGATTTTTCATCACAACTATGACACACATACATTGTATATACAATGTAGAACCTGAAAGAAAAATGAAGAAAGGATGATGCAAAATTAAAACTTGTGTCAACCAATTTGTGTACTTTGAAAGAAATATAGGGTTTATGATTTACATGATGAATTGATGATGGAAACAAGTGGGTGTGTGAGTCAAATTTGAGTCTAGAAACCCTCCCATATCGTTAAGGCATGAAAATAGTCCATCCATGTCAAATTTTAGTGCATATATAAACAATTTGAAAAAATTTCAACGTTGGCCCCATTCACAGGTCACTGTTGCCCATGTCTAGTCCTAGTACAATGTCTTTTCATAGTTACTTTTAAAATTAGTTCGACAGTACACATGTTCCCACATCTAGTACTACAAGGACATATTTTTATGGTGTTGATTAAACAATGAACGAAAAAAGAGGGATTTTTCATCACAAGTATGCCACACATACATTCTTCATAACTCATGGCCAAAGTCCCATGTTTTCAAACATTTTCAATGAAGATTCTAGATAAATGAAAAACACGTTCATCGAAACTTTGTTGATGTAATACTATGACAACAATTATGACATCTACAATCATGATGGTATAAAAATGAATGAGCTTCTCTTGGTTTCAAGAATAATTTATCCTCTACTGAACAAGGCCAACCACATGAAGGTGGAAGCTCATATGGCCCCTCCCCTCCCACTCACATCACTCTCAATTCCCCAATACCCAATCTATATAATAGAAAATAATCGAAAGCAACCTAGTAAGATTCATGCATATAAGAAACTACAAAAACAAAAATTAATGAAGGTAAATGAAACTACATGTTTGTAAATGATATTTTTAGTTTACTACGTACTCTATTATATTGGCGACTATTTTCAGGTTTCACATAATAATTAAACAAAATGTAACATATGATATAAAAACGTCGCATACAACTTAAAAACTTGTAATTAACCCATGACATAAGTAAATTATTTTAAGAGAATAATTCATACAAATTAAAATATATAGTCACATACCTGATCCAAATCAACACATGTATCATCCTTATTCTATATCTTCTTCTTCATTGAACTTGACATCTGTATCATCATCTGGTTCAGAAACGATGTTGAAAATATTGATGATATCATTATTGTCATCAATGTCATTTTCAAGCATATTTTCATCGACATCATCATCAAGAACTGCATTGTTTCCTACACCTGGATCATGATCTTCTTCATCTTCTTCATGTGTTGACCCTGCATGATCTTCCGGCTCTGTCTGATCTGGTGAATCATCTTCTTCTTCAATATCATCTTCTTCCTGTACATGAGTATACTTAACTGGCCTTCCTCTTGGATCATATCTAACAACAAATGACCAATCCCTCTCACCTGGATCATTTGAGTAAAAGACCTGTTCACATTGGCTTGGAAAAACATAGCGATCATGTCCTCTTTCAAACACTGTTGTTTTAATCATCGAAAATACATTGGCATGATGAATAACAATTCTTTCCTCATCGCGTTCATGCATTCATAACCTATACAATTTGATGTTGAACACAACTAATTTGAAGGAATTAAATTCACACTCAAGTATATCATTCAAATACCCATAGTATCTATTTTTAGATTCTCGGGGATGTATGTCACTCCTAGAGGAAAGATTAGTGACCTGGAATACTGTAGCTATCCCACTATCATAAGTTTTCCTGGTTTCATCCAACTTTTTGATGCGAAATTTATGACCATTGCACCACATAGAGTTGTGGTGTTTCAACTGCAATATGCCAGATATGTAAAAGATACATTGTCAATTAATAAATTAACATATAATTTATATAACTTGGAAAGTATTTGAAAAAGACAGTACACATGTAGTCACATTAATATAATATAAAATAACTGAATAAAATGGGTGAATTTGCTTGCCTGCCCATCTTTCAAACCATATGCTAAATCAATTTCCCTTTGTGTAACATTGGCATCTCTGTTACGACTAGCTTCTCTAACCAATTCAGACAGTCGTTGCCATGATAACCTACGACCATGATGTTTTTTACATCTTTCAATCCATACATTCATCCAGTCAAGATTGTTTGCAATGTATAAATACAATGCATCCAAATATTGAGAAACTCAATAAAAAAATCATAATTCACCAATACTAAATATTAGTTATAACGTCCATGGTAAATATTAATAATTTATGAAATAATATATATTAATATATTAATTAGTATGATCATATGCACAAAAAATGAAAAATTATATTTATTAATATAAATCTCCACAATTATTAATTGATTACCTCTCATTTTTTTCATTCTACCTTTCCCCAACAAGAGTTCCCAATCTTCAAATTTTTTGATGGAGTTCACATCCCAAATGCGATCCACTGCATGCATAGTTGGCACTGCTAATTTAGGAAGATACTGACTAATATACACCATGGATTGATACACCATATATCCCTCCACCATAGAACCCTCAAGACATGCTCTTTGTCTAACCAGAGCCTTCAATGATTTCAATTGCCTCTCCACCATCCACATTGAAATTGTGTGTACACGTCCACACATTTCAATCTCATCAACTTGGTGTATGAGGTAGTGTTCTTGTGCATTGAAAAATGTTGGAGGTATATACTTTTGAATTTCACACATTAGCCGAGGAATTTCTCTCTTCCAATACTTTATATCATCTTCATGGATTTCTTTCAATGACAACCATCTACATGAGATCGTGACACAAGAAAATAATATGTTTCAACATAACATAATATATATTACATTACAAGTAAAATACATGTCATTAAGTACAACAACAAATTGAAAGAACATTTTGCATATAAATCACAACTACTCACCTCATGTATTTTCCAAGATCATATATAACTTGTTTGATGTTGTTGTTAAAGTCGTTTGGGAGAGATACAAGTAGAACATACTTTAACAAAAAAAATGAATCGTTATTTGTTTCGACCAAAGTAGACAAAAAAAATAAAAAAAATTAAAAGATGTGTGGGTGAAATCACGAAGGTGGGTAACACTTTCGTGACAATTGGATCTCCAAAATTCCGAAAAACATTTTTTCGGCCGAACTAATATTATTTTTCGACCGAACTAGTTTTTGGCCGAAAAGAGGAACATCAAATCGAATGGTGCAATGACGACACCCTCGATTTGCGTGTAAACATTAAGTCGGACGGATTTTTTCCATCTGACAAAATGTTTTCAGCCGAAATATATTTCGACCGAACAATGTTTCGGCCGAACATTATTTCGGCCGAAATAATGTTTATATATCAACCGCACGTCGATTTCAAATGGTTTTCAAATTTTTTTTGGCGTTTTAGCGCGGTTGTGTGCGTCCGTGAGCGTTTGTGAGGTCGTGAGCGCAGAGGTCTGTGAGAGTTTGTGAGCTCTATGAGTGTTTGTGAGGTTTATGAAGTATGTGAGGTCTGTGAGATTTTGGGGTAGAGGTCGTGAGGGCAGAGGTCTATGAGAATTTGGTGCAAAGGTTGTGAGCGCAGAGGTGTGATATTTTGGCACAGAGGTCTTGTGAGTGTTTGGGTGCAGTGGTCGTGTTGGCGTAGAGGTTGTTTTGGCGAGCTGTCTGCGAGTTAAAGGTATTTCTTCGTTTTTTCGTTTTAGTTTATAATTTTAGATTTTTATTTGTATTTTAGTTTTAGTTTTTTATTTTAATTTTAGATTTAGTTTTATTTTAATTTTAATTTTAGTTTTATCTTTCATTTTCTGCCAAATTTAATTTAGTTTTTTTAAATTAAAATTTAATTAATTAGGAGGCCGAGTAGGGCAATGCCGTGGGCACACCAACTGCCTGGCCACAGGGCTAGGCCCTCACGGCCAAGTCACAGTCCAGTGGATTGTGACTTGGCCGCGAGGGCCTAGCCATGTGGCCAAACAGTTGGGTGCCCACGACATTGCCGTGTTCAATTTAGATTTAGTTTTAGTTTTTTATTTTAATTTTACTTTTAGTTATATTTTAAACAGAGTTTTAGTTTTATTTTTAGTTTTCTACCAAATTTAATTTATTTTTTTAAATTAAAATTTAATTAATTAGGCGGCCTTTCAGGGCACTGCCGTGGGTGCTAATTGTCTGGCCACAGGGCTAGGCCCTCGCTGCCAAGTTACAATCCACTATACTTTGACTTGGCCGCGAGGGCCTAGCCCTGTGGCCAAGTAGTTGGGTGCCCACGACATTGCCCTATTCAAATTAGCCTGTCAACCAGAGGTCAATTGACAAAATGTCTTGCATGAAAAACCTACTTTAACAAAGGTTATCATGTTCTGGTCCTTTAAAAGACCATCCACCATAGAAACTAGCATTTTGGTGTTAATAAAAGTTTAAAAGAATTGTAAGCATTATCTGCATCAGTCAAGTCACGCTGATAAATCATGATGGTGCACTAACATGAATCTACATTGGCTTCCAGTTGACATAACCCATGCAAATTCGTTCCCCAGGTCTAAACTATGCTCTGGAACAACAAACGAAGTAGCCATCAAATACCCATGCCACAGTAAAGGTCTCACCAAGATCTAGCTAAATTCTAAAAAATAAATCAATCTTCTATCAACAGTTGATCTTGCTTCAACAACTAAACGAATTATCTATGTTTTGGCCTTCTGCTTTCTTGGCTTATTAATAAATGAATATTCCATAAACATTGATCTGGAACGTCAAACGAAGTAGCCATCACATACACATGTCACTGTAAAGGCCTCACCAAGATCTAGATAACTTCTGAAACAGAAATCATGCATCTATCAGTAATTGAATTCCAAGAGAATTCCTATAAAATAAAATAAAATAATTTCAACTAAAAAGAAGACACCATAAATTCTAACAAAATTCCTATAAAAAAAAAAAAAAAAATTCAACTAAAAAATAATTTATCTTGTAAACTTTTTAACTTCGAGAAACTTCCACACCCTTTTTAACATCCATTCAACAAATTTTATCACTTGGATAATTGCATTACTATGTCATCATAGTTCAAACAATGGACATTTCCAACTCACACCAATGAAGCGATGGTGTTTTACTCAAACGAATTTTCAATAGCTTGTTGAAGTTGATATGATGATGTCCTATTCAAATGAATTTTCAAAAACGTGTGGAGGTTGATGTTGATATGCTTGGAAAACCAATGCAGATATCATTGTATATATACAATATGAAAACATTGGGTTAGATGAAGACATTGGTGGTTTGTTTAGATGAAATACCGAAAATATTGACATTATTTTTACAAATATTACATTTAAGTTGATGTTTAAGGCATTTTTTTAAAAAGTACTTTGATGTTTTTTTTTTTATAATTTTTTATATTATTTGTTACATATTAATAATATGTAACTTTGTAAAATTGATTGCATACATTAGCATTGGTCTTAACTATTATATACATTTTTTTTTATACATTTTTAAAACAATATGATTATACTTAAACTTATACAAGATTTTATTTATGTTGGTACATTTTAATTTTGTACACATGTTTAAACCAATGTGATTAGTTATACAAGATTTTATTTATGTTGGTTTTTTTTGTTAATTTAATATACATCTTTAAAACAATGTGATTATACCTAAATTTATATAAGATTTTTCTTTTGTTGTTTTTTTGTTATAGATTGTCACATTATTAATGTTTGTTAATTATATGTGACTTTGTAAAATGTATTACATACATTGGCATTTGTCTCAATTATCATATTCATTTTAATTTTATATACATTTTTAAAATAATGGGATTAAACCTAAATTTATATAGATTTTATTTTTGTTGGACTTTAAATAACATCACACTTCGTTAATATATTTTTAATCCTTATTAGGTCAAGTATTACAGTTTTCATGTGTTTTGACTTTTTCTGAGTGCATTTAATTTTGTATATGTTTTTCATGGTTTTTTAAAAATAGTTATTTATTTTAATTGCAAATTGTGTTTTTAATTTTTTTAATTTATAGTTTTTTATTAGCTTAGAGAATAATTATGAGATTTAATATCCTGGTGGAAGACTTTTGACTTTTTCTGTGTGCATTTAAT
>SNQJ01S0035186.1:54566-75741 GCA_010110895.2 Picea sitchensis | reverse complement strand
CACCCCCCTCTCATTAATCCAACACTCCCCCTACTATCTTTATCACCTACCATATCTGAATCAGCATATCCCTGTAGAACAATATATGAACCTTCAAAACGTAATGCATGCGTAGAAATACCTCTCAAATACCTAAGAATCTACTTTACTGCCTCCCAATGTTCTTTACCTGGATTTTTCATATACATGCTCACAAATCCCACTGCATCTACAATATTTGGTCTTGTGCAAACCATCAAATACATCAAGCTGCCAATTGTTAATGAATAAGGGACCCTGGACATGTATTCCATCTCATCCCATGTCTTGGGTCACATTTCTTTAGTTAATTGGAAATGGTTGGCCAAAGGTGTACTAACTGGTTTTTCATTCTGCATTCTAAACCTCTCCAACACCTTCTTTATGTACTCACCCTGAGGCAATGTCAATTTGCGATTTTTCATGTCTCTTGTTATTCTGATACCAAGGATTTTCTTTGCAGCACCCAAATCCTTCATCACAAATAAATTAGATAATTTCTTCTTGAGAACATTTATATCCTGCATATTAGACCCTGCAACAAGCATTCCATCTACATACAATAGCAATATAATATATCTTCCATTTTCTAGCCTTTTAAAATAAACACAGTGATCAGAATGAAATCTACTATAATCTTGTTCTATCATAAACCTGTCAAACTTTAAATACTACTGCCTTGGATCTTGCTTTAGGCCATACAAGATCTTCTTCAACCTACATACCAAATTCTCCTTCCCTTTGACCTCATACCCCTGTGGCTGCTGCATATAAATATCTTCCTCCAAATCCCCATGGAGAAAAGATGTTTTTATATCTAACTGTTCAAGATGCAAATCTTCTACTGCCACAAGACTTAAAATCAGTCCTAATTGAAGTCATTTTAACAACATGAGAAAATATTTCATCAAAATCCATACCTTTCTTTTGTGCAAACCCATTTACAACAAGTCTAGCCTTGTACTTCTTTTTGCCTCCATCTTCTTCCTTCAACTTGTAAACCCATTTATTCTATAATTCTCGTTTTTTTGCAGGCAACTGAACCAAATCCCAAGTCTAGTTATTTACCAGGGAATCCATTTCCTCTTTCATTACTTGGTCCCACTTCTTTTTGGTGTCTACCTGCATTGCCTCTTCATAACATTTTGGTTCACCATAATCAATCAACAATAAATAATACAATTAAGGAGAGTATCGTTCATGGGGTCTACTTAACCTGGTAGATCTTCTAGCAACACTTGTAGGAGTTTGAGGTACCTGCTTCTCCTTTTGTTGTACATTTTGATTTTCTGGTTCCTTTGGAATTTATTTTTCAGTGATCTCATCAAGCATTTGTATTCTAGTTCTTCTTTTTCCTGTTTCTTTCCTTGCAACTGATCTTTGTACATGACCTTCTCATTGAATATGAAATCTCTACTCCTAATGATTTTATAATTTTCATAATCCCATAAGCGATAACCAAAATCATTAACATCATATCTAATAAAGGTACACTTCTTTGATTTTACCTCAAGCTTTGTTCTATTTTCTTTATCAATATGGAAAAATGCTTCACAACCGATTTTTTTCAAAAAAAATAGTTTACCTTTTTACCTTTCCATGTCTCCTCTGGAATTATACCATCCAAAGATCTTGAAGGTCCTTTGTTTATTAAGTAAAAAACAATATCTACCAAGAACTGTAAGGGAAAACCAACATGCAATCTCATACTCCTTGCATGCTCTATGATTGTCCTGCTCATCCTTTCCGACACACCATTTTCTTGTGGTGTTCCTCGAATTGTATTTTCTCTACGAATCCCATGGTATGGACAGTAATCATCAAACTCCTTGCTGCAATATTCACCTCCATTGTCTGATATGAGACACTTCAACCTTTTTCCTCTTTCATGCTCAACCAAATATTTCCATTTCTTAAAAGTATCAAAAACATCATATTTTTGTCGAATGCAATAAACCCAAGTTTTTCTAGTTGCATCATCAATAAAAGTAACATAATAACATGAGCCACCAAGAGATGATACATGATATGGTCCCCATACATCTATATGCATAAGCTCTAACCTTTCACTCTTCTTTTCTTTTCTGACTCTCTTCTATTTTCCATAAACACAATTCTCATATAAATCCAAATCAATTTGTTTAAGATCTGGATTTTTTATTATTTTGTGAAGTATATGCATCCTCTTATCACTCATGTGTCCAAGCCTATGATGCCACAGTGCTGTATCCACTTCTGTAGGAGCTAAAGAGATAGAAGAGTCAGTATTACCAGTACATAAATACGATGTACCTACCTTCTCTCCTTTTGCTATCACCAATGATCCTTTGGTGACCTTCCACACCTTATCTGTAAATATGGATTTACAACCTTCACTTGCCAACTGCCTTGTTGAAATCATATTTTTCCTTATATTTGGAACATGTATTACCTCTTTCAACAACCATTGGTTTCCATTTCTTTGATTTATTTTTACCTTTCCCATTCCAACAATTTTGTATGGTGCATCATCACCCAAATGAAATTTTCCAAAATCACCTTGAACATAATATAGAAAATGTTTCCTATGGGGTGTGACATGAAATGAATCCCATGAATATACTACCCAAGACTCTCAGGAAATATTATCTATAGAAAGAATCAATAATCTTGTAATTCATCACTGTTATCATTTCTTCTTGATTTTTTCTGATGTCCATCTCTTTGTTTCTTTGGATCTCTGTGTGCTTTCTTGAGATGTCCTTTCTTCCCACAATTCCAACCTCTATATTTCTCCACGGTTTCCACAGGCCTTTCATCTATCCTTTTCTTCCCCTGTCTCCATGTTCAACACATTACATGTCTCCTGTTCTTTTTAGATGCATTTCCTCACTAAGGATAACACCAACAACATCATCAAATTTTAAGTATTTGAACAGGAGATAGAGTTACTTACAACCATGACCAAGCCGTTCTAGTTTTTTTGGCAATGAGCTGAATTAGAAAGAGCCCTCATCATCAAAGTCACTTTTACATAACTTAGTTGATTAATGTAGGTATTAAATTCATTTAAATGATGCCATGAGACCCACCTTTTGACATATTCATATTAAATAATATCTTCATTAGAAATACCTTATTAGGTTGAGGGTTTTGTCATCTGATTTAGCCAATGCATCCATCATCTCCTTTGTTTATTTTATTTTTTGAAATAATTATTAAAGCCACCGGTAGTGCTGGGCTCAGTTGTATTGTTCCTAGATCCTTTTTGTCAAGAATATCCCATTCTTCCTCCTTTATGGCTCAATAGGCTTCTTTCTCTTCCACTTGATGGTAGGAATAGATCCTTACGATACTCATCTTTCATCTTTAAATATTCCCATAGTAGTTTTTTAACATTTAAATTTATAGACCCTAAACTTTTCATCTTCAAACATTGCTCCCACTCAAACCAAGAAACCTCTTTTCACAGGTGCCTTTCACTCTGATACTATTTGTTATAAAAACATGATAGCAAACATTGTTAAAATAAAACAAATGAGGAAATAAAACACAAAATATACACAATACAATAGGATAGGATATCGTGGTTCACCGGTGTATTTCGTCCACCAGAGATATTTTTGGGTCCTTCCTTTTTAGTATCCAGCAAATGAAGGGATACAAGCTGCTTACACATTATAACTTATTCTTCTTTCTCTCAGTCTCTCTCCGAATACAATATTCACAATGATGCATGAGTGTAATGCATTTCCCACTCATGCAAAGGGTTTCCTTGAGGAAAAAACCTAACATAAATTCTACCATTAGATGCGACCTTATAATGAATAGTCCAAATTACTATGAAATTACAATATACATTTACAAAGCAATATTTCCTTTAAGGGCTTCTCCTCAAACCCCTCGTTGGGGAGCCCTTTCCCAGACCCATGAGAGTAATCCTCTGCAGTCCCCCACATGAAGTAGTGTACATTCTTACGTGGTGTAAAAGTATTCATAGGGTATAAAACTCGAAAACAAAGACCTTTGAATCAAGAAGATAATCAGGATCCTGACCAACAAGTGGAGGTGAAGTAGTTCAATGGAGTTCAAAATGGAAGGACTAGATTCCACCATCATATTACCATAGTTTTGAGGTGAGGCATTAGAAGACCCATAAAAATCCTCCTTATTTGTGAAATATATGGAATTACTTGAATCACAAACGGATACCAAACTTATGTGATTAGATATCACATAGAACCCGAGCGTTGACGGTATGAGACTTGATGTAAAAATCCACAGGAGTACCAAATCTTGTCTAGGTGAAAAATCTTGGTAAGCGAGTTTGAATCAATCTCATAAAACCGATTACATGAATGAAATGATCAGAATCAGGGAGAAACTAGAGGATTCTGTATGGGGGATTGATCAAAGGTTCAAACATATGAAAGGTAATTTGAAGTATTCAGTGGAAAGGCATACAACAGGAAATTATTTGTGAACTCCTTGTTACCACACTTGAAGTATCCTTTGAGACAACAAAAGTTCCAAAATCAAGCAGAGGATTTGCAAGAAACCTTGCAATTGGAGTAGAATTAGTATAAACATAGATATCCAACTATAGAGGAGTTTAAGGAATATTTGAAGAATATGACATTTCAACTAAGCAGGAATAGGGAAAAGAGAAGAGAAGTTGTTTGGTGTATGTTATATGCAGGGACATGGGACATCATAAGAATAGATATCCAACTTTTTTCACAATAGTTGGAAAGGGTACCAAACCCATATGGTGACCATGGTGCACAATATTTGTGAGCACATGAACGCAGTCCATATCATTTCAATAATAGAAACAAGATAATACGAAAAATTCCATATTGAATTTTGCAAATCAGGAGGTCATGATGATAAGGATTTTAGAAAGTTGGAACTGATGAGAGAAAGAACTTCAAGCCTTGCGGGTGCTGTTGAGGATGATGACGTGGTGTATGCCACATTTCAGGAATGTTCCTGCCATTCAGCTCCGTACTGACCATGGTACAGCAGAAGGCCCAGCCAAAATATAATCATGGTATAACTTGGGATGCCCCAATATAATACTGAGGGAGATGAGTTGGATATAGATGTGGAGGATGAGTGAGAGGAGGATTTGGATGAGGTAGAGGACCAGTCACATTTCACAATTGTTAGCAACCGGGAAATTATGCACGAGAATGTCCATTTCTGCCATTGACTTGTATGTATTGTCACACAGCAGATCAAGCGACAAAAGATTTCCCGATGTTAATTATGAAGATCCAAGAGAGGATGAATGTAAATAATTAGAATTTTCAGTGGATTGTCGTAGAAATTAGGGATATTGGGAGAAAAATCAATATAGTCAGTTGAGGAGGATCCAAGACAAGAGTTGATGTAACAAAACAAGATCCAACTCAAAACCAATGGGTAAATAATAACACCGAACCACATAAGGGGTACTGACATGTGAAAAGGAAACATTTAAGGAGGCTAGAAAGGATATTCTCAAAGAGAATATTGCATCTATGTGGGTTCTTTAACAAAATTAGGATCCACCAATGTATGGGATTCCATTTTCAATGGATCACACCAGCAAAAGGAAAACATTTAGACCAAGTAAATGCTGTAAAATACTTTTCTTGCAATCACACGTGTAAAGTTATTGAATGATCCATCATCTGTTAAGGTATTATAGAATTTGCTAGAAATATGCAACACAAAGATAGAAGGGAAGTTAGAGAAGAAGGCGATTGTCAGGTCTCCATAAGAATAAGAGCAGGGTGAAATTGGGGATAGAAATGCCAACGTGGGGATTTCAATATGTGAGATATCATACTTGATTTAGGCTCTGAAGTAAATGTCTTGCCTAAGAAGACATGGCAAGCGGTGTATAGGAGAACCCATTAGGATATTCACTTGTTTAGTTGAAACTAGCAAATAAACATAGTATTACCAATTGGAAGACTTGAAGGTGTGACAATAGAATTGGATGGAGTGAGCATGGCATGTTCAAGTGATAGAGATAGTATATAGCACAAAACCCTACCAAAAGTTACTTGGATTAGTTAGAATTTGATAAATTAGAGTTTGTGAATCAACCCAAAGACAAGGAAAATGATTTTAGTCGGTCTGAGTGGTTTCAGCGTGGATCTTGAGAAGGAGAGAGGTTTGTAGAGGTGACTTGTTTGGACTTGGAAGAAATAAATCAGTTATATAGAACCACTACGTGAGAAGAGAAGATTATCAGCAATTGCCAATGGAGTACTTAGATGGTGAAGAATTACATTGTGTGCTTCAGACTTAGACATAGGTCTGGAGAAATGGCAGCATATACTACATGAAGTCTCCACAGAAGGTGCATAAAATGGGAGAATGTGAAATAAGATTGGGTTGGTACATAAATAAGGGAACCTCCTAGTTTCATGGGTTAAATGACTTAGAATTCTCAACAAACAGGAGGAAGTTTGGAAAATCAGGTTGTTATCCTGGATATTGCACTCGAAAATGCTTGCAATATGGTGGGGTGTGCAAATAAAAAGTGGAAGTATTGTCGGGTGTAAAAGGCTACCACACGTTAGATTTGGTGTAGAACAAGGAAAATACATTGCAGAAGTATGATGGGTGAGGAAGACCAAGTGAGAACCTAGAGAAATGTAGAACACGGTGGAGATGCCTGCCTAGAATGGCCTCATCACTTCTCATTCATTCCTTGGAAGGATCTAAGGCTGAGCACATAGACGGGGAGATGCAAAAAGGTACTACATAATGGAAAGTATTACAACATAATTTTGTGGTAACCTTCTCATTTGAGCATGAAAACCTCCATATTGATTCAACCCTGAAGATGATACAAGGAGTGATATTGTTTTATGAACTAGATCGTGAACTTATGACAAAATATCATCAACAAAATAGGCAGACACTCAAATATTTATTCTCATGTTATCTTGTCGAAGAGGAAGCATCAAATGAAGATGATCCACGCTGTATCGGATCACAAAGATTGAAGGAGAGAGAGATTGGAAAAGGTCCAACTATGGAGTAAGAGGAATTTTTACACTTACAGATCAGATCCAAGAAATTAAACATCGGGGACATAAGAAATCTAAAATCTGGAAGAAACATTGGAGACTCTTGGGATGAGCATACACTAGAAAGGATAATAGAGTTACTTGCACAAATACAGTGACCTATTGCCAACAACCTTTACAGAGATGAAAGGAATAGAAAGTAGGTGAGCTAGGTGAGATGAAGATACCCTAAAACCATTTTCTTGATCTGTCAAACAAAGACCATACATGCTAAATCAAGTGTATAAGCAGGAAGTGAAAGAAAAAATTCACCGAATGTTGGAAATTTTGGTATCTTAAGAGCAGTGGAGGGATGAATGGATCAATCCAATAATGAATCTAGGAAAATAAGCAAGGGGGATCAGGATTTGTGTAGATTTGAAATTAATTATTCTTGCTTACATGATCCTTTCCCTACACCTTTGGATGAGGTCTTGGAGAATGTGGGGAGGCCGAGCATTTTCATTCTGAGAGATGGATTCTAGGGTTACCATCAGATCAAAATATCTCTAGGAGAGGGACATGCATAAGACTACGTTTTCCATAGAGTGTGGATCCTACCAATATACAATTATTCCTTTGGTTGAATAATGCACCAACCATCTTTTCAAGAGTATTCATAGGCACTTTCCAAGGAGTTCATACATCAGTTTTAGAAGTATATCTGGATGACTAGGTTGTCTTTAGTCTTTTGAAAGATCATGTATAAGTCCTAAGACTAATGTTAGAAAGATGAAGAAAGTTGAATATCATTAAACATTAAGAAATGCATTTTTGACACACCTTTTGGGTCATATTGTTGGGATTTATAGTGTGCAAACATGGATTACTAGTTGACCCTACTAATATTGTTGTCATTGTGAAATTACCACCACCAAAGTCGATTATTGCCAATTAAAATACACACTTGGACATACAATATACTACAGGAAGTTTATCAAGGGTTATCCCAGTCTTTACCGTGCCGATGGAAAAGTTGTTGAAGAAAGAAACCATATTTTAGTGGAATGAGGATTGTCGGCAAGGATTGGATACCTTGAAGGAAGAAGATGGTGACAACACCTATGTGGTGTTTCTATATTGGTAAAAGACATTTCATGTGCGTAGATGCATCAACAATAACACTTGGAGAATTCTGGTGCAACTAGGAGCAAGAGACTTGGACAAATCTCTGTATTTGTAAGCATGAATTTATGATAAGTCAAGTACAATACAGCAGAAAGAGAAGACTAATATGGTATATGCACTTTATAAATTCGGACACTATTTATTGGGTAAAAGAAGTTTTAAAGTGTTTACATATCATTCATCCCTCAAATATATATAATCATCAAGCCAGTGTTGGGAGGGGGGATCTGTGGAATGGGTATTATTCAAGAATTTGACTTTGAAGTCATTGTTAAACTAGGGAATTTGAATGAAGGACCATATCACTTGTCAAGGGTAACCAATGGAGAAGAACCTACTAACTTGGAAGACAGCTTCAACAGTGCATAGTATTTTTGGTATAATTAGGCTGATGAGTATTTTGTTGATCTCATTACTGAATTCTTGAGTACAAAGTTTTTCAAAGGAGTTTAGTACTGTTTAGAAGAAAAACTTGTTAGTCATAGCTTCATATTATCAACTCATTGCAGGTCATTTAAACAAGATGGGTGAAAACAACATCTTGAGAGGTGTGTGTGGGATAGACGACCCATGGTTTTATAAAAAATCTCATGAGGGTATAGGTGGAGGACACTATGTAGGAAAATCTACCACACAAAAAGTACTACGCACAGGATTATGGTAGCCAACTATTAAATATGCAAAGTAATATTTCTAGAACTGTGATGTCTGTCATAGATTTGAAAAACCCAACATGAGGGATGATATGCTGAGACCCATTACAAGTAACTCTTTAGGTATTTGAAAAGTGGAAAATAGATTTTGTTGGACCTATTAAACCACTAGCAAGAACGTCAGGAGCAAGATACATCATCACCACGAAGGAATACCTAAAAAAGGTGGGCAGAAGCCGCACCAATAAAATATTGTAGTGCAGAGACAACATCACACTTCTTATTTGAGTAGGTGATCACAAGATTTGGATGTCGGAATTTTGATGAGTGACCAAGGAACCATTTAATATGCCACCATCCATGCTATGTTGAGGTTTGAGTCTATCACAAAAAGGCTACAACATATCATCTCGGAAAAGTGGACAATAAGAAGATTTCATAAGATTTTAGAGAATGCTTGAGACGAGATTTGCAGTTCTAACAAAGATGATTGGGATTTGAAAATACCGTGATACTATGGGCATACACATACATGAAAGAAGTTGTTAGGAAAAACACCATTCAGACTAGTGTATCAACATGAAGCTGTGGTGTCATTGGAATTTTTGGTACCTAGTATGTAACAACAATTACCATTATGAAAGAAAGAGGTGCAGTAAAAGAGAGGTTAATTGACTGATGGAAATGGAAGAAGACAAGATTTTGGAAGGATTCCACTAAGAGGTGTAAAAAGCAAGGGACAAAGCCTATCATGACAAACATATAAATCTGAAAGAGAGAGTTTTAAGGAGGGAGATCGTTCTCCTCTGAAAATAAATTATACTGTATCTCATTAAATTCATGCATTGGCTAGAGCCTATTAGCACAGGAGCAATACAGGGTTCAACATAACTCTTCAAAAAACCTAGCTCACAGATCCTTTAAGCTTACACAATGAAGTGAATAGTCTCACCCAGTAAATGAGAGTTTGGTGCAAAATCAGTGTATTCCAACCTTAGGCGGAATACTAGATCTATGATTATAACATTTAACAGATCACCTTAGCAATGAATTTTCATCAATATTTAACCCTCATGATACTTCATAGATAGCACAAACCATGGGTAATGGCCTTAGATGCAGGTAATTGTTACTTATACACAACAAGATGATTAGATTTGGCTTGGATCATTTTCATCATCTTACATGCAGACAACACTTCATTTCTATCTAGGAAAGAATACAAAGCATAAATAGATCTATCCTAAACACATCAAAGCACCCATGAAAGAGACGAAACACATTAGATTAGGATGGAACTGCTACAAAATTACATTGGTTCCCCCCACCACAGGACTCGTCCACAAGTCTTCATGTTGTTCTTTGGATTTCCAGTTCTGACATGGAAGCCATCTGAATCCCTCTTCACATAGGACATAATATCTGCGTAGCTCACTAGATCCTCTTTCCTTGAGTTAGGTCCAAGCACAGAGAATTTACATAGTTTGTGCACAAAGAACTACATATGACTTGTACTCAACTCTACAAGTCTTACAATGAATGAACAAAGCCTTGATAACATAGATTCAACTCTTGGAACATAGCCTACATCACATAGATATATCATCACTCCCTCATATGGCTGACATATATATATATATGTCTCTATGTATATATATATATATATATATATAAAATAAACCCACTAAGCTGGGGTAAACCAACAAGTGACATCCCAATCCAGACCACATTATCACAAATACAAAAAGGGACTAGGGGTCTGGCCTCCCGTGATTTCACTTCACATTTCGCTCCATCTTTGGTGTCCGAGGGATGCCCCAAAATGGTCCGTGTGATAAGTGTTCCTCAGAACTTGGTGAGACTCATATGCCCCCAACACTCACATGTGAGCTGCAGAATAGCAGGATCTAGAACAAGTTACCTCAAAGGTCTGGCTTGGCCGAAGAAATTTTGCTGACTTGTCTTTATTCTCACTTCTGCTTTCTCAACTAATTCTGAACAATCATTTCAACGTGGGTCCTTCTGATTTTCTCTCATTGTAACAACCTACTTACAATTCCTGTGGTGTTGTGGCCTTCAATTTCTTCCAAGCAGTGGGTGGACACCTTAAAACTTGGTTGGAGTTTCTAGGTGACTTCCATCAATCTGTTTTGCATGGTAAGAATGACTTGTTGGGTAGTGCGTTGTTCCTAGTATCTCTTCATCCTCTCGATGGGTGACATGAGATTAAGTGTCCATCTCTATCTGTCTTTGCTTTGGCTTCAGGTTGGGAGACTTGGTTTCTTCAAATCTGGGTCTTTAGATAGTTGTTCATATATCTGTGTGCTTCTACTACTTAGCTATTTACATTACAGCAAGTGTTTTAATCCTCTCATCTGTTCTTTGAGCATTCAATTCTCACTAAGTGGTCACACTTCTTATGCAGACCCTGGTGTGGTTTAGAAGCTCTAATTCACAACCCTTTGTTGTTGAAGTTGGTGAGATAACTTGACTAGCTTAGATCCTTGGTTCTCATGAATCTGACCTTACATCTAAGCCATTCATAGAGAATTCTTTGTTGGCCCTTCTTTGTTCCCTATCTGCTTTCTTGAAGCTAGTCTTTCTCTTTTAGACTTAAACTGTCTTCTAAACTCAAATTTTCTTGGATATGTCTTACAGCACTGTTGCGCGACTTGGCATTGTTCAATAATTTACTCCTATTCTTTCTTGAGGGCCCAGGTGGCCTGCGCTTTTTCTTCCTAACCATGTTGAAGGCGTACTTCGACTACATAAACAATCTTCTTTTGAAGGTAAGACTAATTCATCTCCTTCTAATGTTCCTTCAGTAGAGGTGTGATAGAGGCCTCGACTAGGCTGAGTTCTTCTTGGCCTCCTTAGACATAGTCTCAATTTGGCCTCTCATTGTTCACCTTGGCCTCCTGCTTCTCTATGATTTCCTTTGAGCATCATTGACCCTTTCCAACAATGAAATCAAAGTCATCAATGTCAGTGATTATCTTGGTTACAGGGTTTTGGTTTCTTCTTGGAGGAAGTTTGAAGTGGACCTTCCTTTTCAAACGATCTTCTTCATCCTAGGCGTTAATTGCTGAGATTTACGAGTTTTCGTATCACCCTTCTTCATACGTGTGTAGGTCCATTCACCTGGAATGGGTTGTCCAACATCCACGGACTTCTTTAGTCTTCTTAGGTCAATTTTTCTTTCTTTATCTTTCTAAAGCATAGAAGTGTATCTTGCAGTGATTTTGAACAACAGATGTACGGACATTTAGCGAGGTCCTCTGAAACAAAGGTCACGACCATTTAGCCAGTGATATCTTCCAGGTCTTGTTCTGTCAGCTTATAATACGATTGAATTTGTTCATGGTGCTCATCAGCGTATGTGGTTAGGTATATAAAGTGGCGGTTCGTGCTGAACTGCTCCCGGTCAGAATCTCTATAAAGTGTTCAAGGTTATCTTGGGTCTATAAAGTGTTCGGGGTTATGCGAGGTTAGATCCTTATGTTTGTTTTCAATTGGTTATAGTATGTGTGGAAAACAACATTCGATTTCCATTGCTTGCTCATGTCATTCGAGTACTATAATGTACTGAACTTCACGGCTAGTGTCTCAAAGGGATCAAGGTCTGGGAAGGTTGCGCCTTCCGGTAGCTCCCATGCAACAAAAGCAATCAGTATCAAGAGCCAGCTAAAATGGAATTCATGCCCCTAATCCTGGGCTTCTCTGCAGTCAATCTCCAGTTGATTCACTAGGTACTTCTCCCAATTCATCTGTAGTCCCTCTGCGCACTTTCCTGCAAGGTCAAATACAAATCCAGATACTTGTGTTGGTCGATTCTTGCGTATCGACTTCCCTGTGATCAGTTGGCATGCAAGGCGCATTGTGCCACCTTCAATAGAGGCTACCTTGTAGCCTCTCACACCTTTCTCAACATTTCCATAGGCTTCTTTGATCTTCTACACAAGAGCGCGGTTTGCGGTCTTTCCAGGATAGTACTCGTGGGGATCAGGGCCCTGCATGCTAATCCCGGTGATCCTATTGATCAACGCCAGATCAACAGTTATGCGATGATCTAACCATAGGTATCCTCCATGGTAAATTTCTAGCAACAATTTTACACAAGCATTCACCTCCTGGTGTCTGCCGAAATGCGGTATTTTCATAACATTGAGCAAAGTAGATTGCATGAGGTTCATCGTCCATTGTTGAGGGATGAGCTTTGAATTATTTCCCTTAGTTCTCGTCAAGTACTTATATGGGGTGAGCATGCTGTAAGATTTACTGTCCCCCAGGTTGAAGTCACAAAACTTCAACGCTGTAACCTTGTCTTGATCTGCACGGTAGGTGCGTATTCCTTTCGGTAGATATGCAGTGACTAGGGTGTATTCAAAGTCTCTAGGGACACTGTCCCTATTAATCTCACCGATCAGAGGGGGTATGTAAGCTGGTAGGATGGATGGCACTAACTTCACGTTGGCTATGTCGTCCTTATGCTTAGTTTTTCTTTTTGCGCCGGCTCGAGATGTTCCTGCTCGAGAAATCAATGGGGATGCTTGCACTCCTCCCGTCAATGATTCTTGGACTCCGATGGACATTCTTCTTTCCGACATGACTCTCTCAGTCATTAAATCGAGAAGGACCTCTGTGACGGATTCCTCAAGTTCGGTGAGCTCATCAGACATACACACTCGGGAAAGATAATCGGAGTCACGATGATCTCAAAATACTGCACTAGGATGAAAAATTTGCTTGCAATGATCACTGTAGACAATCACTAGTTCTGTGGGCTTCAATTTTTCAGTTGGAAAAAGTGTTCTTCGGGCATGGTGCGACGAGCTAAATAGGAAATTCGTCAATGGTCTTCTTGCAATAGATAGGAATATTTCATGAACGTTGGTCCATCTGTTATGGCGTGGTCCAACGGTCTGGTGGTGATCCTTTAATGATTTTCTGTCCGTTTGGGGTGGAATTCGAATGGGTATATCAGTCCAACAACTATATTGCTTCACCACGGAAAAGTGCCATATGTCGCTGTTCTGAGATCCCGACGAAGCTCAATTCCTGTGATTTTTCCTTCTGTGAAGTTTCCTATGGAATCTCTGTAACTTTTCAATCTTGTCCCTCTTCTTACTTAGCTTCCTAGCCTTCTTCCCAATGAGTTTCATCTCAGTCATCCTTTTTCCATTATGATCCTTATCTTCTCTCGACATAGTCACTTCACGATGCTGAGATTCTTTCTTCAGATCCAAGGGTAATACTCCTTCATCATATGGATTAGGTATTTCGGTCGTCTGTGGTTCCTCTAATGCTCTTATAGCTTCGACATCCAAGTCCCTGGTGTTCAATAGCTTAGATCCGTTCTCTTGTTCTTCCATCAAGTAGGCGATCTTTCAAGTCATAAATTCCATGATTTCTTGCTTCTTCTGTTCTAGGGCTTCCTTTTCTTCTTTTCTTTGGATCTGGTCTTTTTTAATTTAGATATTTCCTAACAAAGCTGGAAATGGGGCATAGTCCTCAATAAATTTAATAACTTTGAATTCTTCCTCTGTCGAAGCTCCATGGGTACTCATAGCTATCTGGGTAATCCTGCCACATAGAGTTACCATTTTTCCTTTAAACAACCCTATTTTTCCTAGTGAAGGAACCATAGCAGGCCTTCCTAGGGTTTCCCAAGTACTTTTTGTCATAATTTTCATCTGTGTTCCCTCATCCAGAGCACAATCAATGTCAAAGTCTCCTATTATTACTTTGATTTTCTCCTTTTATTTGAAGATCTCTGACAAACTGACATCTTTATGTTCATCCAGGGTTTCTTTCATTTTTAGCAACATAATCTCTGATTCTTTCTAGGGTTCTTCTATAATCTTAGTTTCTTGATCTCCTTCAGGGTTTGCTTGCTCCATATTCAACTTTTCAATTCTAGCAATCATTCTAGGGCAATCCAGTACTTCATGGTCCATAGACTTACAACAGAGGCAACTAGGGTTTCTCCCAGGGAATTCCTTAGCAAGATGTCCTGGTCTTCTGCAACTATAACATAGAGTTAATCCTCTCTTTCGATTCAATGATCACCAACTTTTCTTGTACTGCTTGCTAGGGTCATAATGGCTATCCTGCAAAAATTTCTTTCTAGGATCTTGCATACATTGGTTAGTCCAAAAATTCTTTCTATGCATAGGTATAACATATCTTTCATTATTCTTATCAGATCTATTCGTATCAAATTTTCTTTCATCTAATAATTCCCTAGTTTTCAAGCTAGGACAAAATCTACCAAGCATACCTAAATTTATACTTTAGAAACAAAAAATTTCCATTTCTTTTACTTCTTCGGAGCACAAATCTTCCAGATCTAAGAAATTTTAACTATTCTTACCTTTATCGAAGCACAGAGCTTACATATCTTACTTCTTTTCTTCAGTATCAACCTCTTTTCTTGCAGATCTGACTTCCTTTCTTCAGATATCTCCTTCCTTCTTCAACACAGAGCTTCTTAGTTCAAGTGGATCACTGCGCACTAGGGCATAGATCCACACATAGAGCTTTCAAAATTTCAGGGTGAATCTTTGCACAAAGCTTCTTCTGCTAAGTTCCCAACAATCACAGTTTAAGGTCCCGACAATGGAACCATTTATTGGCACAGGGGAAGACCCGGGGTTCAACGCTACAAAAATGCACCAACAAAACCCTAGCTACCGACCCTTTTGGAAACACCCGCGAAGCAGATGAAGTATCACCCGAGGTAGAGGCAGGGGTGGTTGCAAGGCTCAGGTGTCTGCAACCTTAGCTGGGACACATATATGTGATTATAACACTTAGCAATCACCTAGCATAGATTACTCATCGATATTCAACCCTCATGATACTTCACAGATAGCACAGAGCATCGCAGTATGTACTTAGATCTAAGGTAATTCAGTACTTAGCCACAACAAGATAGATTAGATTCGACAGATCTATCACTAAGCATCTTACATACCAGAACTAATATTCATTCATATCTCAGAAGCACAAAGCATAAATAGATCTATCTAAACATATCAAAGCACTTATCAAAGAAAGAGACAAACACATTAGGTCAAGGCACATAACACAACAAACAGATTTACTGTGGTTCACCCCCACCTTGGGGCTACGTCCACAAAGTCTTCTTCTTTATTAGCTTCAGTTAATCAGGTTACAACACAGAGCTATCTGAATCCCTCTTCGCATAGGATAGAAGATCTGCACATCTCACTAGATCCTTATTCCTTGCACTACAACACAAATCCTTCTACAGTCTCTCACATGGACTTACACTTGGCTCTGCAAGCCTTACATAAAATGCACAAAGCCTTGTTCACATAGATTCAACCCTTGGCACTTAGCCTACATCACATAGATATATCATCCACTCCCCTCTATATGGCCTAGACATCTATATACATATATATATACAAAATAGGCCTAAACATGGGTAAACCCATGGGTCGACATCCCAATCCCGTTACATTATCCCCAAAAACCCAAAAAGGACCCAAAAAAGGGTCTAGCTTCCATGATTTCCACTTTGCATTGCGCTCCATCTTTGACAAGCTGTCGAAGTCCCAAAAACGGTCAAATATGATCAAGTGTTCCTCAAAAATTGGTCAAGGGCCAACATGGCCATTTGAAGTGAAACATGTCACAGATGGAGGATTTGTGTAACTAAAGGACTTGACAGGAACAAAGCTAAAAGGATTTGTGATTGGTAGTCGAATGAAACTGTACAGGGACAATCAACCTACCAACTCTCAGTAATTTAAGAATAATAAAGAAGTCATGTATATAATGTACTATAGTAGATATTAGGAGAAGAAAAACTTATGAAAAGACATAAAAAGGAGAAAAAGAAGAAAAAGGAATACAAAAACAAAAAAGGAAGAAAAATACAACAAGAGGAGGCAGTTGGTTCAATGACAGGAATGCGAAAAAAGTAGTGCGCAGTAAGTGGTGTGAAAAAAATTAGGGGACTGCGCGCAAGAAAATTTGTACACTACGCAAATGCACGAAAAAAGTGAAAAATATGGATAAACAATTATGATCGGGTCTATAAAGTGCGGAAAACACGGGTTAGTTCGACACTTAGTGATTTTTGGGCACAGAGCGAGCTAGAAGTGTGTGACCTAAGAGAAATTGTGTGAAGAAGATAACAATTGTCTAACTCACATACAACATGACACCTCCAAAGTTTGGCGCTTAAGGGAAATACACTCAGGTTACTCGACAGGGCCAAAGAAGAAAGGACAAAATGGTGAAACCTGAGAATATCGTAGAACTGGAAGATGTCACTACCTCGAAAAAAGAGTCACTTAGCCTGACGAGGGTTGAGGAGAAAACCTCGTCAGGGGAACAAAGAGAAATGGGGTAGATCTCCAGAAATAAAAATGACAATACAAACCCTAACATAGAAACACCTGCCGAGCTCGAGGGAAGGAAGGAGAAAAAACCAGGGAAGGGAGCAGAGGAAGTGTTGGTCAAAGATATTACCAACTACTCATATTTTGAGGGAGAGGAGCAAGGTATGACCCAAAAATCAGCAGAGGGCCATCCAACAGTCATCCAGAAAATAAAAATGTAGGAAACAACTAAAATAACACTTCCCCACATCCCGAATTTCGTGGTCGCTATGGAGGAAATGCTTGGGAAGGTGCCCATATTGAGGTACTCAGACCACGACGTCTGCAACATGGAAAAGTTTCCAAACCCGGTTGAGGAAATTTATTTGGTGGAAACAGGGGAGATTGGACCCATAGATAGACCTATCATGGAGCCTGCGCATTGGATAACATGGCTCTACAAATCCAGGATCATGAACCTCCTAGACATACCAAAACTCGGTCACGGTAAGAATGTGGGGTTGTGCGTTAAGCAATTGATGGACTGGTACATGGAGGCATTCTATGGATGGAAAGGTCATTCCAGATTGATGTGGTGTTGATCACCAAAATTAAATGGTTTCCCACAGTTGGCACACAACCAAAAGAGTACTTGGGAAACAAAGCATGCGAGAAAGAGATTGTCGAGAGCATCAAGGCCTAGTTTGGTACCAACAGAGGGAACATGAGAATTTTTCTTAAAGACAACAATGATCACGTGACAACGTTCTCCAACAAGCTCATGGATTGCAAGTTGCTAAGAAAATGAAGAAAAAAAGAGGCTCCAACAAGAGTCATTGCAGTTGCCGTGCAGTTCGTGAAAGGGGTAATGATTAGTTGGGCGCCTTACCTCCCGAACCAATTTTTGATCAACTTTAGAGACACACAGGAAAATGGAACTGAGTTCCATTATTCCTGGCTAATCATCCTCATAGACTTGGAAGGGTGGAAGGAGCCAAAGTTTTCATCATTTTTCGATAGATTGGCGAAGTTTTATGCAGCGCGATATGAATTCCCGTGGAAGGAAAATACAATAAAAAACAAAAAGCAAACAATGTAGTCTTTGATATGGTTTTGGAAGACATGCAACATAGAATGACTAATATATGGTTCATTTCGGTAGATACGGTCCAATATTCTAAAGGGATAGCCCGGTTTAAGTCATCTAGGCACCATATGTGGATCTGGGCCGCAAGGGATCCAAAGAAGAAATGGTTGGAGATGAAATATTGCGTCACTAGAGAAGAGGTCAATTGGATAATCAAAGACTGGTCTATGCAGTGGAAGGTCCTAGTAGAAAAACCAAAAACAAATCCAACAACAACGACATCAACCAAACCGAAGGGGAAAGCTAAGGCAGGCCCATCAACAAAGACAAATAACTTAGTTGTTAACACCATGAAGGATTTGGTGCACACTCATGTGTCTGGAAGAAACACAACGCCGAAGAGGCCAAGGAGGACAGAAACAGTTCCCAGGGAAAAATTTCAAGGGGATGCCAAGAATGGAGAAACATCTCAGGTCAAAGAAGAGGGGGAATAGATGACAAAGAGTGGGGCATAACTCTCACCGGAAAAAATAACTACAACACAGGTGGAGGAAACACACAAAAATATGAAATACACCAAGAAGGCCCCAATCATCACCCCGATGGAGGATGATGCTGAGCTCATGGTGGAAAAGGTCTAGGACAGAGGGGAAGATTCGGTCTACATCATAGAAGCACAGAAAGAGGAGATCATGGCCAAACTCACAAAATTCCATGATACTATACAATGACTGCAAATTCATACAATGCACCAAGTTGCAACGCAATAGACAGAGCTGACAAAGCAGACGCACCAAGCACCAATGTAGAGGGAAAAAAAGATACAGTTCAGATAGTGGTGCAGGGAAGTGACACATTCATGGTCACACAATAGATGCTCAAAGTTTATCAGGAGACCACACAAAAAACCATGGGGGGCATAGCCCAATTCGAGTTGGTCATAGTGCAGATACCCGTGAAAACATTATACGGACTCCAGGCCAGTGTAATGCAGGAGGTACAATCTAGAGACTACGCAGATGCCACCAACTTAGAAGTTGGTATGGGGGTCGCAGAGATGTTACAGATTACCTACGGCCAATTGACGATGGAGAAGGAGGAGGAAAAAGAACACGCCGACAAGATAGAGACGAGAATAACAATGGTATATAAGCGCATTCTAGATAGCGTGCAAGCACCGAATAGGAGCACAAACGAAAAGATAAAGATAATTGCACAGAAAATCGAGGGATATAGGTAGGAGATAGAGGAGTTGAAATAAAAACTTAATCCTATGAATCCTCCTGAAGTTCGATAGAAAAGAGAACAACAAGCATCCTTCTAGACAAATGAGATGGAAAGGGAAGCTGAGGAGGTCTCATAATGTTTTGACAGGACTACACACATGTGGACTACATTCGAGGAAGACGAGAAGGTCCAAAAGCTGGACCAACAAGAATAGAAAATTAGTGCTGCAATGCAGGATTTGAAGCAACAACAGAAAGTCACAAGTATCACAGAATGCTTGAAGGGCATGTAGGAGATGAAGACCCTATAGGTAGACTTAAAAACCACACAGATAAATAAGAAAGTAAGACAGGCCCAGTTGGAGCCCCTCCAGGAGCAAGCAACAAAGATAATTGCATAACTGGAGGATGCAAAGAAAATGATGGCATAGGAAAATACAGATATCGCAACATTTTTGCAAGAACATATAACAACGCACATGGTTGAGGAGCTAGTAAAAAAGGCTGTGCAGGTGAAAGAAAAAGGGAAGGAACTAGCATAAAAGTTCCAAATCTTGGAGAAGGTTGTACATGGAGCGCACAACACACGAGTGTCTCGGGACGAGCCACATGTCAATGTCGGGGGATTGTTGGCGTAGGCCTATTTTTAGAGAAATATCTATTTTTGAAGAAAGATCTATTTTGGGCACATGTCTATTTTGGGAGAAAGATCTATTTTGGGCACATGCCTATTTTGGGAAGATAAGGTCTATTTTTGGAGTGCATGCAATAGGTGGCAGAAAAGAAGCATGCAAAAAAAGAAGAAAAAACAACACACCGGAGGAAAAGCAACGTGGCGCGCATGCAAAATATACCTAACCATGTTAGGGTTAGGGTTTTCAAAAATATTGTAACAACTATAAGCCAGTAGAGTAGTATAAATAAGGACCTAAGAGGTCTAGGTTGTGGTTCATGAGTTGTTGAGTATTGTGAGTTCTGCTATTATTGTTATTGTTATTGTTGTTGAGTCGAATAAGCTATTTTTTGAGGGTTAGGTCACAAGCTATGGAGCCTAGTGTTATCTAGTCCACCTCAGAGAGGGTACTTACCCTCATTTTGATTGTAATCCTGAAGATGTAATGCACACAACACAGATTTTGCAACATAATGAATAAAAGAGAAGAAGAGATAGATCTTTGTGGACGTATCCCCAAAAGGGAGTGAACCACGGTAAATCCACTGTGTTCATGTGATTGAATGATTGTTTAGATGTTATGTTAAGTATCAGTTAAAGAATGAATGATTAAATCTGATTACAATAACATGCCTGCATAGGTTAATGATTAACGAATCCTAGAAGTAGATGAATGAATAATGATATCAATGTATACAAAAAATAATCAAAACACAGTCCCCACTCTTTCCTATACTGCAAACACCTGAGTATTGCAGTCCCCCATAAATCTATCTCAGGTGAGACTACGTTGTGCATTATGTGCACAACATTGCCTTCTGGTTTACCAGTGTTAGCCTATGGCTTACCTTTACCAATCACTAAGTCTAAATTGTCACCTATATTTGTATTATTCATTTAGGATATTAGTAATATACCCTCAAGTGATGACTAATGAGTTAGTTAAGATTGCCTAGCCTAGTCATCATGCATGATTTTAGGATCTAG